>JAABOM020057458.1:0-52179 GCA_011800125.2 Solanum clarkiae | reverse complement strand
ACTCATTTGTATTTCCGTGTTCTCTGCTTGTTCACTATGAAACCTCTTATATAGAGGCTTAAAGGAGCTGGCAAAGTAGAGTAATCTTTTACTAAATCTTTAAAGAAATTAAAAAGATGAGAAAAGCAACCACTAGCATGCAAAAGGCATAATTCAGCCAAGCAATGTCAAGCAAATGGCCGACCAAGAAAGATTCCAAAGTGAAAAAAAAGGATATCATCCAATAGCTCCTAGTGGAGCAAAAGAATTAATAAAATAAAAAAATAAATTTTAATATTGAAAATGTCATAATTAGAACAAGTTGTTACAGGGTGGCCTGACCCAAGACAAAGAGGTTCCTATTTGGAAGTGGCAAGAGATTAATATGGACTTCGTAGTTGTGTTTCCCAAGACTAGGAAGGGTTTTGATTCTATTTGGGTTGTGGTTGATAGGATGACAAAATTGACTCACTTTCTACCGATTAAGACCACATATGGGGCTGAAGCTTATGCTAGGTTATACATTCATGACTTGGTGAGATTACATGGGGTTCCTTTATCCATCATATCGGATCGTGGAGTTCAATGTACCTCACATTTTTGGAGGTCTTTCCAAAATGGTCTTGGTACAAAGGTTAAGCTTAGTACGACCTTCCACCCTCTAACGGATGGCCAAGCCAAAAAGACTATCCAAACGCTTGAAGACATGATTAACGCTTATGTATTGGAGCTCAAGTGTAATTGGGATGATCATCTTCCGTTGATTGAGTTTGCCTACAACAATAGCTATCATACCAGCATCGCTATGGCCCGACGTGATGAGAAGGGATTTTGAGATCAAGGTTGGTGATTGGATCTACTTGAAGGTGTCACCAATGAAGGGTGTGGTCCCTTTTTGTAGGAAGGGCAAGTTGAGCCCTAGATATGTGGGCCCTTATAAGGTGATGAGAAGGATCAAGAAGGTGGCCTACAGGTTAGATCTGCCTAGAGAAATGGAATTGGTTTATCTAGTCTTTCACATATCCATGTTGAGGAAATGTGTGGGAGACCCTAATGATATTGTGCCTCTTGATATCGTGGGTGTTGTTGAAGATAATTTGACTTATGAAGAAGTTCTAGTTAAGATCTTGGATAGACAAGTGAAGAGGTTGAGGAACAAGGATGTGGCTTCCATTAAGGTCCTTTGGACGAATCAACAAGTTGAAAGTGCTATTTGGGTGGCCGAGGTGGACATGCAAAAGAGATATCCTTACCTTTATACTCCATTCAAGCCTAAGGTATTGATCTAAGTCATTTATTTGATCTCAGGTTCATCCTTGATGTGATTGCATACATTCATGTTTAAATTGACAAGTTCATGATGATTTTACACTTACGATTAAATTTTTGAAATGATTTTTAAGTGCACTGTTTCATCCTTATGTGGGCTAAAATTTTTCATGTTTACAACTATGATGCATGTATCTTTGACATTCGGGGAAGAATGTTCTCAAGGTGGTGATATTGTAATGATCCCAAAAAGTGCATTGTTGCATCCTTATGTGGGCTAAATTTTTTTATGATTACATCTATGATGCACGTATCTTTGACATTCGGGGAAGAATGTTCCCAAGGTGGTGATATTGTAATGACCCCAAAAAGTGACTGAAATATGCCTTGAAAGTTCCCTGAATCGTAATTTCCATATATCTCAAAATCTGTGTGTGATATCAAAAAATCCAACTTCCTATTCTTGATCATGGGATCAAATTGATGGAAAATGGGTCTAACCCTAATTTCAGAGCAAACAAGTAGCAATTTCAATTTCACAAAATGCAAGTCCCAGTGAGATTTGCGCGCCCCTGGCACGACGCGCCAATGGCATGCCTCTGTATATTTTTTCTTTAGTTTTGACTTTGGTCCAAGACATTTAAGTCCCAGTCCTAAGTGTTCCCAAACGTGAAAATACCTATACTTAGCCATTTTCACCCTCATATGATTCAAAACATTCCCTAATACTCATTTAAACACTTGGCCAAATATTTTAATCCTAAATTCAAGTCTCAAACCTCATCCGAATTTTAAGGTTCTCATTCAAGCTTCAAGTCTCCATCTCCAATCTTCATCAAGTTAACATCCAAAGCTAAGGTATGTGGGTTTCTTTTATGTGTTCCTTTCTCGCATGATGCCTAAGCTTCCTTTTACTCAAAACTGCATGACTTAAAGATGATTTATTTATTGGTCTTACTTATTTTGAATTTCACTGCACAATATGTTTTGGTTTAAGACATTGTGACTGTTTTAGTGTTTGGAGCTACAAATCTAAGATCTAATGTGAGATTCGATGTAGGGTTTTGGTGTATGTTGTTTGAGTGTGTTACCAAGTATCTAATGATTATTTTACACTGATTTTTCTAGCATGATTTTACTCTTGAATTGCATTGTTTTACACTAGCATTACACACTCTCTAAGTGTTTGATAAAATATCCAGTTATGATTTCTTAAGGAATTGAATGTCCAATGCATATCTTACGAGTTGAATGACTATATGAATGATAAAATTGATGTATGTATATGGTATACTCTATATAGTGTTGGAATGTGACCACACCCTACTCATAGGTTGCGTGCCGTGTAACCTTATCAATGGGCTTGTACCTTCATAACCACATCGAGGAGGTTGTAAATTGATAACCATGTCGGGGGCGTTTGTACCTAGTTCACCATGGGTGGTAGGCTATGACGATCCACCAACCATGTCAGGGGGTTTGTACCGTGGCAACCATATTAGGGGATTTGTACCTCGGTCACCAAGGGTGGTAGGGTGTGAGGATACACCAATCAATTGATGGGGTTGGTATTTCAATTACCAAGGGTGGTAGGGTGCAATGATCCACAAATATGATAGTGGTCTTTTTTTACACATGTAATACGTTCTCTATAAGCATGATTTACCACAAGCATCTTCCATGCATGCTATATTGTTATACGTTACTCATTGTCTATGCTTATGCGTTTTAATTATTTTACTTATCTTTTTGTTGCATTGCACCCAACATACTTAGTACATTCAAACATACTAACACATACTCAATGCATATATGATGTCACCATGTGGAACCAGAGCCCCACTTCAGCATCCCCATCCACATGGCTAGTACGATCCCGTTCAAGCTTGTTGGTGATTCCTCTATTCCGCGGATGTTGCTTATTGTCTCATGTTATGTACTAAGACTACTTTTCTTTCATGTAAATGTTGATGATGAGGGTGATCCCAATAGCTTATCTTGGCCCCCACTCTTATCTATATAGTAGAGGTGTTGTTGGACAAGTTATGTATCTATGCTATGAGCCTTGATTCTCGTGTTCTTGATATTTATGATATGAAAGTTTACCCTTAGTCCCAATTCCCTTTGTTTATGCTTATATCTTATAGTCCTTTTAATTGCTTCCACGACCAAGGATGTGCAATGATATGCTATGAGGCTTGTTTGGGGTTCCTTCCTTCTCGTCATTCATCGGTTATGTCTAGGCCCTAGGATTGGGTCGCGACACTTGGGGATGAGAATGGTTTACTCGGTCTTCTATGTGTCTATGTTGAGGAAGTATATAGGTGACACAAGTTCTATAGTACCATTGGATGTTGTGGGTGTTGTAGAAGATAACTAGACTTATGAGGAAGTTCTGGTGGAAATACTTGATAGACAAGTGAAGAGGTTGAGGAATAATGGTGTGGCGTCTGTCAAAGTCCTTTGGAGGAACCAACAATTTAAAAGTTACACATGGGAAGCCACAACCAATATGAAGAAGTGATATCCCTATCTTTTCCGTTCTAATCAAGCTTGAGGTGATAAGATTTTCCCATCTTAGAATGTCCTCTCCATGCATACCATTTCCCTGACATTCATGCATGTTTTATATGAAATTTGAGATTGCATTATAAGTGTTATTTGAAACATGGTACAAAAATCTTAAATTATTGCATTTTTTATATATATGGTGCATTGGCATATGGTGCATGAATCTATTCTTTAGAGCTTGCCTTAGTACATTAGGACGAATGTTCCCAAGGGGAAGAAAATGTCAGACCCCACTTATGGGGGTGGGAGAGATGCAAGAGATAAGCTTGGAAAAAAATTGGACTGTTGATATTTGCGGAGGGGTTTATGACTCGTAAGATGGAGTATGGTCCATAAAGTATGTCTTGTAGAATCTGAAAGACTTGGTGAAATTTGGATCTTTCTGAAGTTTAAATTATGACTCATCATACGACTTATAAATCACTCTACAAGTAATACAACCTGCAATAGGGTTTTCATGATAAATTCCAGTAACTCAAATTTCAGGACCCTTAGATTACAAAAGGTCATGTACGGCTCATAGAGTGCTCTACGCCCCGTAGATGGGGTCTCGTAGATCCATTCGGCCAAGATTTTAAGTGGGGTAAATTCTTTCTTCTAAGTGCAAACTACATCATTTTGACCTCAACTATGTCTGTTATCTATTTACATAACCCTAATACATCTCATTCTTCCTCATTCCGAAAACACTAAGTTTATAAACCCTCTTAAACACTCTCAAGTTCCTACAAGGCGTCAAGCAAGAAGGTGCAAACTAGGGTTCTGAATTCCACATCAATTCCTAAGGTTTTCCTATTTACTATTGTAAAGACATGTGGGTTTGATTGTGGGAACCCTCCTTCCCACAAGCCCAACCAATCCTCTTCTCAAACTACATGAATTTATGAATTATTTTATGGGTATTCATTATCTGTTGCTTATGATAATATTATTATGCATTATATACACGTCTTCTATATGGGTTCTTTAAGAAATGATAAGTTGTGCTAAAGTATTCTTGGGGTTTTCATGATACTCAAACAAGGTATTACTTTTACAATGGTGGGTTAATTTGGAAAACCTTAAATGAGTTGATTTTACTCCTATCTTGTTCATACTCTTGGATTCCATAGTTTTAAGTGCATATGCATGTACCTACCACATTTGACTATGGTTTCAAGTTCATATGTTTGTTATTGCATTGCACCCTACATACCTAGTACATTCGAAGTACTAGCGCATAATTTGGCCTACATGACTCACCATGTAGAAACTGGAGCTCCTATTCATCCTCCTCCTCCATATGATTAGCCAAATTGTTGAAGATTTCTATTGGTGAGTCCTCCATTTCGGGGACAACATCCATTTTATTTTCATGTTTTTATTAAATCTTATCAATTTATACTCTTTTTTATCTTTGAGGGTGAGCCCGGGAGATGTCTTGTCCATCATTCCACCTATAATAGAGGTGTTGTTCTATATGGATGTTATGTGTTGGGCTTGACTCTTAGTATATTTATGTACGGTGAAAACTCCCCTTAGTCTCATTTCCCTTAGATAATATGTGGTATGTGCTCCTTACTATTGCATGTCCACTAAACCAAGGATGTGTCCAGTATGCTTAAGAGGCTTGTTTTGGGGACTCCCTTTGGGTTCCCATTCACTGCGTCATGACTAGTCCCTAGGCTTGGGTTATGACATTACAAAGTTTGGGTCCTTACATCATCTCCCCCTTCAGAACATTCATCCCCAAATGAGCTAGAACAACGCTTGAAAGACTTAACTCGAACCTGAAACATCCAAACACAAAGACAAAATGCATATGTCATCATTTGAAACCATAAGGTCATTAAAACACATGTCAAAACATCTTTAAATTATTTTCGTGTACATGTATGCATGTCATGCCATGAAACACAAGAGCCAAAGAATTTGGACCAATTGGAATAGGAAGAACCTTATACCTTAGGCTTTAGTAAATTGTAAAAGATGGAGATATCATTTCATCATGTCTAACTCTGCCTCCCATGTAGCACTCTTCACATGTTTATTTCTACAAAGTACCTTAACTGAATCCACATCCTTGTTATGAAGCCGCTTCACTTACCTATCCAAAATCTCAATCAGTACTTCGTCATAAGGAAAGTTCTCCTCAACCTCAACACCTTCAAAAGACATAATGGTACTAGGATAATCAATCAATTTCCTCATATCTACACATGGAAATCTAAGTGAATATGACTCAAATTTGGAGGCTAATCCAACCTATAGGTCACAGTCCCAATCTGCTCAACGATCTCATAAGGGCCTACGTACCAGAGTCTTAACTTGCCTTTCTTACAAAAATACATTACACCCTTCATGGTGAGACCTTCATGTATACACAATCACCCACATGAAACTTAAGATCCCTCTTTCTAACATCTGAATAGGACTTTTTGTGACTTTGAATAGTCTTAATACTCTCCCTAACCAACTTCACCTTCTCCATAGCCTCCACCACAAAATTCGGGCTAATAAAAGAAATCTCTCCCAACACAAACCACCCCACCAGATATATACACCTTTTACCATACGAATTCTTAACCAGTGTCATACCAATACTAGAATGAAACCTATTGTTATAAGAGAACTTGATGAGTTGTAGATGATTATCCCAATTAGCCTTGAATTCCGAAACACAAGCTCTCAACATGTCCTCCAAAGTTCAAATTGTCCTTACGGCAGTTCCATCAGTTCAAGGATGAAAAATGATATTTAACTTTACTTTGGTACAAACTCCTCTTTGAAACAATATCCAAAAGTGAGATATAAATCGGGTGCTATGATCTGATATGGTAGACCTACTAATACCATGCAACCTCAAGAACTCTTGGATATAAAACCTTGCATAGTCCTTGGCATTGAAGGTAGTCCTGACTGGTAGGAAATGAGCCGATTTAGTCATCTGATCAACAATAACCCAAATTAAATCAAATTTCCTTTCGGATCGAGGTAACCCAAATATAAAATCCATGTTCACATCTTCCCGATTCCAAGTAGGAATCTCAATATATTGAGCTAAATCACCAGTAAATTGATGCTCTACCTTCACTTGTTGACTATTAGGGAATTTAGATGCAAACTTTGTTATATCTTTCTTCATACCATGCCACCAACACACTTCTCTCAAATCCTAATACATTTTGGTGGATCCCAGGTAAATAGAATAATGAGAGTTATGGTCTTCACTCATGATCACTTCCCTAAGACCATCCACATATGGGACACACAACCAATATTGATATTGAAGTACACCATCTCCCCTTGGGAGAAAACCTCTATCTTCTTTTTGGAAACAAACTTCATCAACTAAACCAATGATGGGTCTAAATCTTGCTTAGCCTTGACATCAATAGGCATAGAATATTTATCCCCATTCTAGATATGATTACCACCATCATTAGAGTCGGACCATCTAACAACCCACCTAGCAAAATAGTGAACCTTCTTTACCAACTCCTTCTTCCCTTCGTTAACATGAGCAACACTTTCCATAGATAGTCTACTAAGAGCATCAGCTAAAACATTTTCCTTGCCGGGATGATATTGAGCACTCAAGTCATAGTCCTTAACGAGTTCCAACTATCTTCTTTGCCTTAAACTAAGATCCCTTTGGGTGAACACATATTGCAAACTCTTGTGATCGGTGAAAACATAAACATGCAGCACATATAAATAATGTCTCCAAATATTCAAAGCAAACAACACAACAGCTAAGTCATGATCATGAGTCGAGTAATTATGCTCATGAACCTTCAATTGCCTTGATGAATAAGCTATCACCTTATCGTGTTGCATAAGCACACAACCTAATCCAATACAAGAAACATCACAATATCCCACAAACCCTTTTAAGCCATCTTGTATAGTCAAAACAGAAGACGATGTAAGCTGATCTTTCATAGTCCTGAAACTCTTCTCACATTTATCTAACCATACAAACATGACCCTCTTTTGAGTTAACTTGGTCAATAGAGATGTAATAGAAGAGAAACCTTCAATATACCTCTGGTAATAACTGGCCAACCCAAGAAAACGTCATATATCTGAAAGAGTTAATGGTCTAGGACAATTCTTCACGGCCTCAGTCTTCATTGGGTCAACCTTAATGCCATCACTAGACACCACATGACCAAGAAAAGCAACTTCACCAAACCAAAACTCACATTTACTAAATATAGCATACAATTGCTTCTCCCTCAAAGTCTGCAGAACCAACCTCAAATGGTCCATGTGCTCCTACTCACTTTGGGAATAAATAAGGATATCATAGACGAAAAAAATGACAAAACTATCAAGGAATAGCTTGAACACCTAACTTATGAGGTCCATAGACATAGCCAGAGCATTAGTAAATTCGAATAACAACACCACAAATTCAAAGTGCCCATATCTATTTCGGAAAGCCATTTTGGGAGTGTTACACCCCTTAACCTTAAATTGATGATAACTGGAATGTAGGTCAATCTTTGAGAAAAAGTTGGCCCCATGAAGTTATCAAAGATGTTGTCGATCCTTGGCAATAAGTATTTATTCTCAATGGTTACCTTATTCAACTATCGATAATAAATCCACTTCCAAAGAGAACATGTCATTGATCCTTGGCAATTAGCATTTATTTTTTATAGTTACCTTATTCAACTATCAATAATCAATCAACAACAAAAGAGACTCATCTTTCTTTCTTACAAAACATATTAGAGCACCCAATGGTGATATACTTGTCCTAATAAACCTTTCTCTAATAGTCCATCAATTGATCTTTCAATTCCTTCAGTGAAAAGACCCCCAAAAGTGCTTAATGTGCCTTAGAAGCCCATATTAGTAATTTCCAAATACCTTAGAATCCGTGCGCAATAAAAAATCGAACTTCATATTCATGTTTAGGGGGTCATTTTGAGTGGAGAATGGGTCAAACCCTAATTTAAGAACAAAGGATTAGCAATTTCATTTTTCCAAGTGGTGATTTCCAGTGAGCTTTTCGCACAAAAGGCGCGCCCTAGTGTTAATTTTGAGCCAGTCTTCCCTTTGGTCCAAGACTTTTAAGTCTTAGGGCTAAGTGTTCCCAAACGTGAAAATACCAATACTTAGGAATTTTTCACCCTCATATCATTCTAAACATTCTCAATACTAATTCAAACACTTAGCGATATATTTTACTCCTAAACTGAAGTCTCAAAGCCTTTTTCGGATACCAAGGATGGCACTCAAGCTTCAAGTGTCCATCTCCAATCTTCATCAAATTCATCTCCAAAGCTAAGGTATGTGGGCTTCTTTCATGGGTTCCTTTCACCCATGATACCCAAGCTTCCTTTTACTTAACTTTGTATGACTTAAACATGATTTACACATGGGTCCTAATTATTATGAAAATCACTGCACAATATGTTGGTGTTTATGAAGTTGTGGCTATTTTGCTATGTATTGAGCTATGAAACCAAGGTCTATTGTAAGACTTGATGAAGGGTTTTGATGTATATTGCTTGAGAGTGTTACCAAGTATCTATTGAAGGTTTTACATTCAATTTTCTACCATGATTTCATCTTGAATTGCATGATTTTACCCTAGCACTACACACCCTCTAAGTGTTTGATAAAATGTCTGGTTATGATTTCTTGAGGAATTGAAGGTCAAATGCATGTCTTATGAGTTGCATGACTATATGATGATCAAATGATGATGAAATAATGATGTAATGAAATGTATTCATATGGTAATCTCTATATAGTATTGGAATGTGAACATGCCCTACTTAGGGTTTGCACGTCGGGTAACCTTATTGGGGGTTTGTACCCATCAACCTATCAGGGGGCTTGTACTCTGGCACCCCGGCTGTCACGACCCAAGCCTTGGGCCTAGATGTGTATGGCGAATGTGGAACTCGAAGGAACCCCAAACAAGCCTCTTAACTTGTCATTACACATCCTTGGTCGCGGAAGCATATAAAAGATATGTAGAATTGGATGGGGCATTGGGGTTAAGGGAAAGCTTTACAAAACATCAACATTAAAAGACAAGGAATCATAACTCATATCATAAATTCATAACTTGTCCAACAAACACCTCCATATACAAAGATAGAGCGGGGGCTAAGACAAAGTAACCGGGCTTACTCTCATAGTTAAATAGATCATAAGATAGTGTCTCAATACATAAATAAGAGGATAACATAAACCAAAGTCATCGAAATGGAGGACTCAACAACAAGTTTGGAATAGTATCGTCTAGCCACATGGAGGAGGATGATCAACTTGGGCACTGGTTCTTACATGATGATATCATGTAGGCAAGAATATACACTAATACATTTGAATGCACTAATTATGTGGGATGCAATGCGACAAGATATAAGCTTCATGATTAATATGCATAACAATAGGCAATAGACATAATATAGCAAGATGACATATATGATCAATGCATATGTAAAATGTGCTTAAGTAATTCATGCTCATATAGAATATCATATGTGTAGAAGAAATCAAGCTAGATTTCCATGGTATAAACCCCTTGGGGTTAGTGATGATGCCACCCCATCACTTAGGTGGATGAGTACGAACCCTCATTTTGGTTGGTGATAATGCTACCCCATCACCTAGGTGGATGAGTATGAATCCTCATCTCGGTTGATGAATATAAACTCCTATCTTGATTAGTGATGATGCCTCCCCATCACTAGGTGGAGAAGTACAAACCCTTCCCTCGGTTACCTGGGCTCTTGTCTACTCGTATCGGGATGGTCTAATGCAACACTTTATATGGGGTTCATCATATGCATAAGCCTATTTCATCATCAATATAGAAAATTATATCATAAACATAAGCTCTTTTCTTCAACATAACATCATTCATATCATATCTCATGCTTTGGGCCTTCATTTTCTCAAGAAACCATAGTCGGACATTTCATCAAACACCTTAGGGGTGTGTAATGGGGGTAAAATACCATGCAATTTAGAGATAAAATATGAAATAAATATATTGTAAAATAATCAACCAATACTTTGCAACACCCCCAAGGCATTCACATCAAAACCCTACATCAAATCCAAGATTAGATCCAAGGTTTAGAACTTAAAACATGCTAAAACGACCATACTTTCATGAACCAAAATCACTGTGCAGTACATTTCTCAATATACAAGACCCACATGTATAATCAACTTTAAATCATGCATTATTAAGTAAAAGAGGGTTTAGGCACCATGAGTTGAAGGAACCAATGGTTCAACACCACATACCTTAGCTTTGGAGAAGTTCTTAGTGAAGGTTGAAGATGGAGCCTTGAAGCTTGAAGAGAATCCTTAGCTTTGGATGAGGGTTTTGAGTCTTGAATTTGGAAGTGAAAATATGGCTAAGTGTTTGAGTGAGTGTTGAGAAATATTTTGGGGCATATGAGGGTGAAATTTGGCTAAATATAGGTAAAAACATATTTGGAAAAACTTAGGCCCAACACTTAGAAAAATCTGGACGGACTAAAAAAAACTATGCAGATAATACACGTTTCTGGGTCGCGGAGAGGACACGGAGGCTCTCTAGAAATCGCACCAATCGAAATTTCATAATTTGATTCATTTTCTTTAAATTCGAGGTTAGACCTTTGTCACCCTAACTTTTACCCCCTGAACAAGAATATGAAGTCCAATTTTTGAAATAACCAACGAAGTTTTAGATATACGAAAAAAAGATTCGAGGAACTTTTGAGCATGTGTTTGGGCACCTTGTATGGGCGTTACAATGGATGGTAGGGTGCGACCATCCACTATCCTTGTTGAGAGTTTGTACCTATCAACCTATCGAGGGTTTTTACTCCAACAACACGGGTAGTAGGGTGTGATGATCCACCAATAGTTTAATGGTCTCTTCTTATACATATGTTATGTCCTATGTAAGCATATTTTACTTAAACATTAATCATATATGCCATATTGTTACTATGCTAACTATTGTTTATCTCTATGAACTTTGACTATGACGTCTATCTCTTGTTGCATTGCATCCTATACTCTTAGTACATTCAAACGTACTAACACATACACTATGCTTACATGATGTCACCATGTAGGAACCAGAGCACCACTTGATCATCCTCCTCCTCCACGTGGCTAGTATGATTGTCCCTCAAGCTTGGGGTGAGTCCTCAATTCCGAGAATGTTTCTTATGATATCATGCTATGTGTTAAGACTATCTTTATGATATATTATTTATTGACTATGAGGGTAAACCTGATTGCTTGTCGTGGCCCCTGCACTTATCTATGTAGTAGAGGTGTTGTTGGACAAGTTATGTGTCCATGGTTGAGCCTCAACTTTCTCATTTTCTTGATATTTCATTATGGAAGTTTATCCTTAGTCCCAATTTCCCTTGTTTATGCTTTCCTATTATTGTCGTTTTATTTGTTTCTATGACCAAAGATGTGTAATGATATGTTATGAGGCTAGTTTGGGGTCCCTTCGGGTTAACCATTCACAGGTCACGTCTAGCCCCTAGGCTTGAGTAGTGACAAAGATGGTATCACAACACTAGATTGTTAGATCCCCGGTGTTCAACACACTATGCTGATTAGAATCCTATTCATGGTTGTGTTGTGCACCACAACTATGGGTAGGAGGTTATGAGACATTTTAGGAAATGTTTCCCTTCTTATTGTTCTAAGTCATGCTATAGAGTTGAAGTAATATTTCCCCCCTAATGATTGTTCTTTGCTATGCTAGACCACACCTAACAAGAGAGGAAGACGAGCCCGTACACCCGAGAAGCAATAGCTAATGAAGAGCTTAGGGATTCTCTCACCTTGCTTGCACAAGTGGTGGCTACTCAAGCCAATCAAGGGGCCCAAGCCCCTCATGTTCCAACACCAACTTCACAGGTGAGAAACTTCATGAGAGTGAATCACCCGAAATTCCATGGGTCAAGGGTGAGTGAGGACCCTCAAGAATTCATTGATGAGGATTAGAAGATTTTGTCTATCATAGGTGTGATGTGGGAGGATAAGGCAAAGTTGGCATCCTACCAACTCAAAGGGCTAGCCAAATATGGTACAACCAATGGAAGGAAGAAAAGGGAGTCAACCATAAGGTGCTTTGGGAGGAGTTCAAGGTGGTCTTCCTTAATCGGTTCTTCCCCCTTGAACTTAGGGAAGCTAAGTTAGTGGAAATTATGAATTTAACACAAGAGTCCATGAGTGTGAGGGAGTGTGCCCTCATGTTCAACCAACTTTCAAAATATGCTCCATATTTGGTGGTTGACTCAAGATCTATGATGAACAAATTTGTGATGGGTGTGTCCAACTTGGTTAATGAGGAGTGTTGGTCTGCCATGTTGATTAGACACATGGAGTTGTCATGTTTGATGACCTATGCCAAGCAAATGCAAGGGGAGAAATCAAGGAAGAGGAGAGGTCATGAGGCTAAGAGGGCACGTTTTGAGGGTAAGTTCTAAAAGGTTGGCCGAATCAACCAAGGCCAAGGGTCCCCTCATGCATCTAATAGGGTATTTGCCAATGACTTCCCAAGATCCTAAGGTGTTGGTGTTGCATTTCGTAATAAGGTGTGTCCTAGGTGTGTTAATGGTTATAAGGGCCCATGCTTGAGAAAGACTAATGCATTCCTTGGTTGTGGGGAAATGGGACACAAAAAGGTCGATTGCCCTGGATATCACAACAAGGCAAAGTGGTTCGTTCACAAGGCGCTAATGGGGTTCTTTTGGGGAGAGGTGGCCGATAAGATGGTGCCCCAAGGCATAATCGATTTTATGCTTTGCATGGGAGGCAAGGGGTGCATGAGGTCCCTGATGTCATTACCGATATGTTGACAATCTTTGACTTTGATGTGTAATCATTGATTAATCCAAGTGCATATCTTTCTTTTGTTAACCCCTTTGTTTAAAAAAAGTTCCATGTTTACCCCGAGTTGTTACATGAGTCATATGAGGTATCTACTTCTATCGGTGTATCTGTTGTTTCTAGAAAAGTTTATAGAAGTTATCCTATTTGAATCTTTGCATAAAATATGGCCTTATGATCTGGTTGAGTTAGACATGGTTGATTTTAATATTATTCTTGGGATGGATTGGTTGCATACATACTATGCTTCTATTGATTTTAGAACCTGTAGGGTTAAATTCCAATTTCTGAATGAACCGTCTTGAGTGGGAGAGAAAAGATGTAGTGTCAAGGTAGATTCATCTCTTACCTTAAAGCTCGTAAGTTGATCTCTAAGGGATGTCTTCACCATCTTATGAGGGTTAGGGACATGGAGTCCAAAGTCCTTCCCATAGAGTCGGTTCTGGTTGTAAATGAGTTTCTTGATGTCTTCCCAAATAACCCTCTTAGTGGTCCTCCCGAAAAGGAACTAGACTTTGACATAGACCTCCTCTCTTATACTCAACCCATTTTTGTCCCTTTTTATCGTATGGCCCCGACGAAGTTAAAGGAACAATTGAGGGACTTGTTGGAGAAAGGATTTATTAGGCCTACCAATCACCTTGGGGTGCACTGGTGTTGTTTGTGAAAAAGAAGGATGGGTCCCTTAGGATGTGTATTGACTACCAGTAACTTAATAGGGTCCCCATAAGGAATATGTATCCTCTTCCAAGGATTGATGATTTGTTTGACCAATTGCAAGGAGCTAGCCATTTCTCTAAGATAGATATTCGCTTCGGGCATCATCAAGTGAAGGTGAGGAGTGTGATATTTCAAAGACGTCCTTCTGGACTAGGTATGGACATTATGAATTTCTGGTGGTATCTTTTAGGTTGACCAATGCACCATCCATCTTTATAGACCTAATGAATAGGGTCTTTAAACCCTACTTTGATTACTTTATTGTAGTCTTCATTGATGATATTTTGATATATTCTTATGTGAGAGGAGCATAGGGCTCATTTGAGGGTTGTGTTGCAAAGATTGAGGGAGGAGAAATTGTATGCTAAATAAGAAAAATGTAAATTTTAGTTGAGGGAGGTTGCCTTCCTAGGACATATGGTGTTGGGGGATCATATTAAGGTGGATCCTAAGAAGACAGACGTGATTAGAAATTGGCCTAGACCATTGACCCCATCGGTCTTTAAGAGCTTCTTAGGCTTAGCAGGCTAGTACCAGAGGTTTGTGAATGTGTTCTCTTCTATTGTTTCTCTTATGATAAAATTGACCCAAAAGAAGGCTAAGTTTGTGTGGAACGATGAATGCGAGAGGAGCATCCAAACCTTGAAAGATAAGCTTATGACCACTCCTATATTGTCACACCGATAGGCTTGAGGAATTTGTTGTGTATTGTGATGCTTCTCGGATTGGTTTGGGTTGCATGTTGATTCAAAATGCTAAGGTCATAGCCTATTCTTCTAGAAAACTTAAAGTGCATGAAAAGAACTATCCTACTCATGATCTTGAATTAGCCGTTGTGGTGTTTGCTTTAAAGGTTTGGCATCATTACTTGTATGGGATGCATGTTGATGTGTTTACCAATCATAAGAGCCTCCAATGTGTCTTCACTCAAAGGCATCTCAACTTGAGGCAAAGGAGATGGTTAGAACTGCTTATAGACTATGTTATGAGTGTGCATTATCATCCCTATAAGGCAAAATTTGTGCCGGATGCTTTGAGTAGGGGGTATATGAGCAGTCTAGCTCATGTTGATGGTAGTGATAAGGAGATGGACTGGGAGGTGTATCGGTTGGCGAGATTAGGGGTTAGGTTGGAGGAGGTTGGTGATGGTGATATTGTCATTGTGGATGGTTCTAAGTCCTCCTTGGTTTATGAAGTGATAGCAAAACAAGATCTTGATCTCTCCGTGTTAGAATTGAAGCCCTTAGTGAAAGAGAGAAAGGTGGAGGTTTTCTCCCAAGGGGGAGATAGTGCCCTTAGGTACCAAGGTAGATCACATGTACCTTGTGTTAATGGCTTAATAGAAAAGATCTTTGATGAGGCTCATAATTCCTCTTATTCTATCTACCCCGGCTTCACCAAAATGTATAGAGACTTGAGGGATGTGTATTGGTGGGGAGGCATGAGGAGGGAAATTGCCAAATTCATTTCTGGTTTTCATAGTTATCAGCAAGTCAAAGTCGAGCATCAAATGGTGGGTGGCCTAATCCAAGACATTAAGGTTCCTACTTGGAAGTTAGAAGAGATAAATAGGGATTTTGTAGTTGGGTTGCCCAAGACTAGAAATGGTTTTGATTCTATTGGTTTGTGGATGACAAAAGGTTCACTTTCAACTAATTAAGACCACATATTGGGGTAATGATTATGCAAGGTTGTATGTACATGACTTGGTAAAGTTGCATGGGGTTCCTTTGTCCATCATATCGGAATGTGGGGCACAATTGACTTCATATTTTGGAGGTCCTTTCAAGTGAGTCTTCATACAAGAGTAAAGCTTAGTATGACCTTCAACCCTCAAAGGGATGGACAAGCAGAAAGGACCATCCAAACCCTTGAGGATATGCTTAGAGCATGTGCATCGGAGCGTAAGGGTAGTTGGGACGATCAGATTCTGTTTATTGAGTTGACCTACAACAATAGCTATCATTCTGGCATCAATATGTCTCCTTTTAAGGCCCTCTATGGTAGGCGTTGTAGATCACTAGCTGGTTGGTTTGAGGTTTGTGAGGTAGCTTTGTTGGGACCAGATCTGGTTATGGAGGCTCTTTAGAAGGTTAGAATGATTAGTGAAAGGTTGAAGACGGCCCAAAGTCATCAAAAGTCTTATGCCGATGTGTGGAGAAGGAATCTTGAGATCAAGGTTGATGATTGGGTCTACTTGAAGGTGTCACCCATGAAGGGTGCGGTCCATTATGGTAAGAAGGGCAAGTTGAGCCCAATATATGTGGGTCCTCATGTGGTTATGAGAAGGTTTGGCAAAGTAGCTTATGAGTTGGAATTGCCTAAAGAAATGAATTTGGTTCGTCCGGTGTTTCATGTGTCCATGTTGAGGAAATAAGTGGGTGATCCAAATGCTATTGTACCTCTTGATGTTGTGGGTGTTGTTGAAGATAATTTGACCTATGAAGAGGTTCAGGTTTGGATCTTGGATGGGCAAGTAAAGAGATTGAGGAACAAAGAGGTCTCTTTTGTTAAGGTCCTTTGGAGGAATCAACAAGTTAAAAGTGCTACTGGGAGGCCGAAGTGGACATGCAAAAAGCGATATCCTTACCATTTCCACTTCACTAAATCCTAAGGTATTGTCCCATGTCTTTTATATGATCACAAGAATTAAATTCATCCCTCATATCATTGCATATGTTCATGTTTAAATTGACTAGTTCATGATGATCTTACACTTATGATGTGATTTTTGAAATAATGTTTAAGTGCATTGTTGCATCTCTATGTGGGCTGAAGTTATCAGTTTATGTCATTCATATATGTTTCTTTGACATTTGGTGAAGAATGTTCCCAAAGGGAAGATATTGAAACGACCCCGAAAAGTGCCCGAAAATGTGCCTCGGAAGTATCCATATTTGTAATTTCCATATATCTCAAAATTGGTGTGTGATATAAAAATACGACTTCATATTCTTATTCACGGGGTCATTTTGAGTGTAAAATGGGTCTAACCCTGATTTAAGTCAAACAATTAGCAATTTCATTTTTCCAAGTGACGATTTCTAGTGATCTTTTCACGCCCTTGGCGCGACGCACCAAGAGCGCGCACTAGTGTTAATTTTGACCCAGTTTTGACTTCGGTGCAAGACTTTTAAGTCTTGGGACTAAGTGTTCCCAAACGTAAAAATACCTATACTTATCCATTTTCACCGTCATATCATTCTAAACATTCCCAATATTCATTCAAACACAGCCAAATATTTTACTCCTAAACTCAAACCTCAAAACCTTTTTCGGATACCAAGGATTGCACTAAAGCTTCAAGTATCCATCCCCAACCTTCATAAAATTCATCTCGAAAGCTAAGGTATGTGGGTTTCTTTCATGGGTTCATTTCACCCATGATACCCAAGCTTCATTTTACTTAACTTTGCATTATTTAAAGATGATTTACTCATGAGAACTAATTATTATGAAAATCATTGCATATTATATAGGGTTTTATGAAATTGTGACTGTTTGACTATGTTTTGAGCTATGAAACCAAGGTCTATTGTAAGATTTGATGAAGGCGTTTTACTAATTTTGCTTAGGATGTTACCAAGTATCTATTGAAGGTTTTACATTGTATTTTCTAGCATGATTTCACTCTTAAATTGTATGATTTTACACTAACATTACACACACTCTAAGTGTTTGATAAAATGTCCAGTTATGGTTTCTTGAGGAATTGAAGGTCTAATGCATATCTTATGAGTTAAACGACTATATGATAATGAAATGATGATAAAATAATGATGAAATGAATGTATGTATATGGTATTCTCTATATAGTATTAGAATGTAACCATGCCCTACTTGGGGATTGTGCATCGGGTAACCTTGTAGGGGGTTTGTACCCATCAACTTATTGGGGGGTTTGTACTCAGGCACCACGAGTAGTAGGGTGCGACTATGTACCAACATTGTTGGGGTTTTGTACCCATCAACCTATAGGGGGTTTTGTACTCCAGCACCATGGATGGTTGGGTGCAATGATCTACCAACCTTGTTGGAGGTTTGTACCCATCAACCAATCGAGGTTTGTACTCCGGTACCACGGCTGGTCAGGTGCGACGATCCACAAACCTATTGACGGGATTTTTACCTCAATCACCGAGGGTGGTACTGTGTGGTGATCCACCAATAGTTTAATGGACTCTTCTTACACATATGTTATGTCCTATGAAAGCATGTTTTACTTATGGATTAATCATATATGCCATACTGTTATTATGCGAGGTGTTGTTTATCTCTAGGCATTTTGACTATGACACATATCTCTTGTTGCATTCCATCCTACATACTTAGTACATTCAAACGTACTAACACATACTTTATTCCTACATGATGTCCCTTTGTAGGAACCATAGCACTGCTTTATCATCCTCCTCCTCCACATGGCTAGTAAGATTATCCCTCAAACTTGTGGCGAGTCCTCCATTCTAGGGACGTTACTTATGATCTTTTGCTACTTACTAAGACTATGATACTTTTATGTTTTGTATTGACTATGAGGGTGAGCCTGGTTTCTTGTCATGACCCCCGTACTTATCTATGTAGTAAAGGTATTGTTGGACATGATATGTATCTATTCTTGAACCCCGACTCTCTCATTTTCGTGATGTTTCGTCATGGAAGTTTTTCCTTAGTTCAAATTTCCCTTGTTTATGCTTTCCTATTATTTTCATTTTAATTGCTTCCACAACCAAGGATGAGTAATGATATGCTACGAGGCTTGTTTGGGGTCCCTTTTGGTTTCCCATCCACTGGTTACCTCTAGGCCCTAAGCTTGGGTCGTCACATTCAACTCAGTCGATGCCATATGATAAGGAAGAATAGAGATAGGTTTAGTATCTAGGATAAGATCTATGCCAAATTCTACTTTCCTTTAGAGAGGAATGACAGGCAAATCTTTGGGAAACACATCTGTAAATTCGTTAACCACCGGAATTTATTCAAGAGTAGGTGATTTAGTCTCCACATCTGTAACCCTCACAATATGACAGATACACCTCTTAGAAATAATATTTCGGGCTTGCAGGTAGGAATTAAACTGACCTTTAATAGTGGATTCACTAATTTTCCATTCAAGAATGAGCACATCCAAAAATTTGAACTTGACTTTTCGGATTCTACAATATATAGAGGCATATGAAGCATGCAACTAATCCATCTAGACAAACACATCAAAATCAAAAGTCTCAAGTTCCACAAGATCACACGAAAGAACTTTACGCAAAATAGACACTGGACAACCACGATATTCTCTTCGGGTAATAATAGACTCACCCATTGGAGTATAAAACAAAAAGGGATCCCTTAGAATTTAAAGGCTCAAACCAAACTTAACAGCCAAAAAAGGAGTCATACAAGGTAAATTTGCACCCGGATCAAGCAAAGCATAAGCATCAAAATCTAATACTTTTAACATACCAATCACAATATCTGGATTCTCCTCAACTTCCTAATGAGCATGAAAAGCATAAAACCTACTATGTCTATGGGCACCACCTCATGGAGCTCGTTGATGTCCTTGATTCCCTTTGACCTCTTGACCCTCACTCTTCTAAGCAAGTTCAGGACAATCAACAATCTTGTGGTTCTTATCACCACACTTATAGCATACACCCACATCTCTCCAACAAGCGTCCATGTGATTCTTTCAACACCTGTCACACTTGGGAAGTAATAGTCCTCCTCCAACTAGTGCCTTGGGAGGAGGCACCATATAATTGGCAAACATTACATTAGAACCTTGATCCTGTTGAAAGTAACTATAACTACAACCTTATAGTTGGAGAACCCACCATCATAATGGGCCCTCTTAAAATCATGTACCCTCTACTCCTTGAGTTTTTCTCCTTTAATATGTTCATCATATGTCATGAGCTTGGAGATGACCATATCCCAAATAAGCATATCGGTATGAAATTCTTTTGCAACCAAATCAGAGATCCCAGAAATAAACTTGTGCATTCTTGCATGAGGGTTATCCACTAGCATAGGACCATACTTGGATAGCTTTGTGAACCTGAGGGAATAGTCTGTCACATCATACAACACTATTTAAGTTTGATAAATTTTGTATCTTAGCCTCCCTAAGTTCAAGTGGGAATAAACGATCCAAAAAAGCAAATTTGAACTCTTCCCAATTAACTCCATCACCATATACCCTTTCCATCAACCATAGACTAAGCAGCTAACTCGACCTTCTCCTTAGGAGTAACTCCCAAAATGGTCGACAACATAGAGAGTTCATCAATGAATTCTTAAGCATCCTCATTAGCCTTTGAGCTATAGAACTCCAACAGATTCATCCAATTAAAATCTCTCGCTCTGGAATCCGAAGTGGGATCACGGGAAGAATGATTGTCCTTTCTAGACTCAGTGGTCACCACTTGGGCAAGCATAGAAATAGCAGTGTGGAATTCAGTATTAGTGACCGACTTTTCCATAGGCCCTTGAGGAACTTGCTCCTTGTTAACTGGAGTTGGTCTTGGTAGGTGAGTTCTTCCTGGAGGCATCTTTTGAAATATAGCGCAAAAATCGTCGGCATTAGAAAATTTTAATACACTATCCAAAACATGACATATGACATGAAGAAGTTAGACAATTCATAAAATGCCATCATAGGCTCAAGGTCATAGGTATAGTGCACTTCACAGCCATTAATATGAATTTACTAGACGAGGCATGTTGGACTCCGAGGACCATTTTATAAACCTAATGCTCTTATACCAAGCTTGTCATAACCCGAACCTAGGGTCTAGGAGAGTGACATGGCGAATGGGAACCGAGAGTCCCCAAACAAGCCTTAAAGTATCCAAATTCACATCATCAGTTCAGAAGCACATAACAAAATAATAAACACATAATTCTAAGGGACGGGAAAGTAGGACTCATGCTATGGGGATGTCATAGGAATTGGGATTAGCATGAATTCACATAACATATAACATATAGATACTAAGGAGTGAGTAAGTATGACTTAATCTATAAGGGCCAAACGAGACTTAAGATCTTCCATGTTTCCAAATCGCAACATAAATCCATATCATATCATAATCAACTCATAATAACCATATACAATAGATAGTCATAAACCTAATCTCTGAAAAACAACAAATAATATATATTTTTATAAGAGTCTACAAGATGTCCATAGATGCAAGTAGTCATAGAATAGGACAGGGTCCAAGGCATGTCCCGAGCCTACCCTCAAAGTAAATATCACATAAGGGGAAAAATGAGGTAGATTAGTGGTGATTTTTTTTGGAATATAGGACTCACCACAACACTTTCTTAAATCCGAACTAGTCATCAAACATCGGATGAATATAGTCTCTGATCCCTACATGGTTAGATCATGTAGGCAAAAAAGCATCTGTTAGTATGTTTGAATAAACTAAGTATGCTAGCATGAGATGCATATGACTTATTAAACCTGGATTCGATGTTAGATCGCAAGGGCACATAACATAGAAAGAAGCATATAACCAAAGAAGAGTAGTATAACAATATGCCATGAAATTCATGATGTATGAAATACATAATGCTTATATATAAAGATGGGATGAGGCCTTAACAGATATATAAGATTAAGTGATCTATTACTTAGAATCCTAATATTATCTCTACACCAGAAAAGAGGTGGTCTACTTGCCAAAGGTAAATCATACTTCTCTTTGTGGGACTCATATTTCGGAGAAGTAAACTTAAATATGGGCCTCCCATTTCAGATAGGATTTTCATAACATATCATAAATATCAAAATTGTAACTAGACCATACAGGCTTCTGATTTCGGTGAGGGGTACCATATAAAATATCTATGCTAGCATATAGTTCAAAAGATAGGAGGAGGACCCTTGGGGATAGCCCTGACGCCTCCAATCTTATCGATGCTAATTCATCATCCCACAAGATTACATATATGTATACATACTTTCAAAAGAGTTGCAAGTCATTTCACTGCATACTTCGGCTTAAAAGTGAAACATTCTTCATAATCATTCATACTTGGGCTCAAAAGCCAAATCATACTATGAATCATCCTTTTGATGCATAGGAATAACTCATAGATATATCAAGATGGTGTAATCACCCAAAATGGAAGAAGGGCCATATCATAGACATTTATGTGATCACATTATTTTCATAACCATATACGAGCTTAACTCACCGAATAATAAACATATGTGAGCTTAATTCCCTGAATCATTTTCATAAAACCATATGTGAGCTTAACCCACCGATACTTTTCATCAAAAGACAATGCTCATCTATGCATATGCCATGTATGATATGAGAATAATAATAGGCATTTGAGATTCAATCTTAAATAAAAAATCCAATATGAAATTCAAGTAAATACATAAGTAAAATCCATATTCAAATAACAATTTAGATTGCCCATGCTCAGATCAAACTGAAAGGTACAATGCATATTCAAATATTCATAATACTCATGCAAATCAACATATTAGGGCTTAATCATTTTAAAAACGACATAAACATAGTCTATATCTCAATTGACCCAAATGAACAATGATCTTAAAAACCAATATTTAAAGTAAGTTCAACTTCATAAAACAAGTGTAAAAGAGTTTGGGTCTTCATGGTTGAAAAGGAACATGAATCAATCCCACATACCTTAGTTATCCAAGAAGAAATAAAAGAATTTGATAAATAAGAGAGCCGTTCTTTAATCCTCAAGATAATCCTTCATTATACTATTTTAGAGGAGTTCTTAAGAGAGTGTTTGAACAAATTTGATGAGAGAATGATGTGATGTCAAACCACAGCACGTTTGATGCATAAACGTTGGAAATTTGGGCATTCTCAATGTGATATTAGTAGGTTTGTTGTGTTTCAATTTTTTGTGGGATTTCTGGGTTGCCATTTAAATTGGGCAAAATATGTAGAAGTTATTGAATATGAGGATCGACGAGAACTGTATGAGCCGTAGAACGTTCTACAAGCCGTGAAGGAGGTTTCGTGCACAATTTTAGTAAAGGCTAGATTCTAAAGTTTGGTCTATGAACATGCATACTAGCAATAGAGGACTTTATGAGTCGTATACTTAGTCTCGTAACCTAACGATGAAACAACCTCAAAAAAAGCCCAAAAACATGCCTCGGAAAGCACGAAATTTTAAATTCCATATATCTCAAAAAATCCAACTTCATATTCTTGTTCAAAGGGTGAAAATTTGGTGAAAAGGGGTATAATCTTGATTTAAGAGTTGAAGATTAGCAATTATGAAGTTTTAAGGTGCGAATTCCAGTGGTATTTACACGTTGCCTCTGCGACGCGCCCCAGATCATTTTGGGGACTATTTTTTTTAGTTCGGTTCAAGGCTTCTAAGTCTTGGGCCTAAGTGTTCCCAAATGTGTTTTTACCTAAGCCTAATTTCACCCTCATATCATCCTAAACATTTTTCAATACTCACTAAAACACGTAGTCATATTTTCCCTCTCCAAACTCAAGTCCTAAACCGTCATCCCAACCTAAGGTTCTCCTTCAAGGTTCTTCTTCTAACTTCAATTCTGCATCTCCAATCTTCACCAAGTTCATCTCTAAGCTAAGGTATGTGGGTTTCTTTCATGGGTTCCTTTCGCCCATGATACCCAAGCCTCCTTATATTTAAATTACATGATTTAAAGTTGATTTACAAATGGGTCTTGCTTATTATGAAATTTACTGTACACTATGTTAAAGCTATGTAAAGTCGTGACTATTTTGCCATGTTTTGAGCTATAAATCATTGATATGTTGTAAGATTTAAGAAGGGGATTTGATATATATTGCTTGAGGGTGTTGCAGGGTGTTGATTGATGGTTTTACAATGGATTTTCTTGCATGATTTCATCTCTATATTTTATGGTTTTATAGTAGCATTACACACCCTCTAAGTGTTTGATAAAATGTCTGGATGTGGTTTCTTGAGGAGTTGAAGGTCCAAAGCATGAGATACGATATGAAAGACTATACGATAATGAAATGAGATTATGTATATGATATACTCTACATATAGTGTTGCAATAGACATCACCCAATCTGGGGGAATAAGATCCCCGGTAACGATGTTGAGGATTTATACTCATCAATCATGTAAGCGGTTTGTACTTCACCACATTGTTGATAAGATATGTTTATCATCAACCATGTGATGGGTTTATACCACACAACCACCAAGAGTTTGTACCTTGAATAGCTAGTTTGGTCTCTTTTACACACATGATATCCTGTACGAGTATGAGTTACTTAAGCATGTTGTACTTAACCATTGATCATACATGCCATATTGTTATATAATGTATTTTGATTATGATGCCTATTTATTGTTGCATTGCATCCTACATACTTAGTATATTCAAACTTATTAATGCATACTCTTGCCTACATGATATTACTATGTAGGAATTAGAGACCAAGTTGATCAGCCTCCTCCACGTAGCTAGTTCGGTGCTACTCAATCTAGTTGGTAAGTCCTCCACTTTGGGAATCTTATTCTACTCTCTCTCTCTCTCTCTCTCTCTCTCTCTCTCTCTTATTATGTATTGAGACACTCTTCTTTATGTTCTATTTGACTATGAGGGTGAGCCGAGTTGCTTTATCTTGGCCCCTGCTCTTATCTATTTAGAAGAGGTGGTTGTTGCACATGTTATTTATCTATGATATGAATTGACACTTATCTTTTGACTATAATATTGTGCAAGCCTTTTGCCTTAGCCCTTTTGCCCCAATTCTTGCTCTTGAATGTTTTTATATACTTCTGTATCCAATGATGCATAATAACAAGTTAAGAGGATTGTTTGGGGTTCCTTCGAGTTCCCCATTCACTGTGTCAAATCTAGGCCCTAGTCTTTGGACGTGACAAACTTTGTATTAGAGCACTAGGTTGATAGATCATTGGAGTCCAACCCACCACGTCGATTAGAGTCCTATTCATGGTTGCGAAGCATGCTATGACTATAAGTAGGAGGCTATGAGAGGTTTTAGGGAATGTTTCCCTTCATAATGTTATACATTGTGTTATAGAGTTATAATGAGTTTTTTCCCCTAATAATTGATCTTTTCTATACCAGATCATGCCAAACGCTCGAGGACGAAGGGCCCAAACTCCGGAGGTGCAACCTACCAATGGGGAGCTCTAGGATGCTTTCACTATGCTTGCCCAAGTGGTGGCCAACAAATCAATCAAGGGGTCCAAGCCCCTCATTCTACTACTCCGGGAGCTAGGGTAAGCTACTTCATGAGGATAAATCCTCGATTTTCTATGGGTCAAAGATGGATGAAGATCCATAAGAGTTCATTGATGAGGTCTACAAAATCTTGAATATCATGGGTGTTGGGCCAAATGAAAAGGTGGAGTTAGCAGCATACCAACTCAAAGGGGTAGATCAAATATTGTATAATGGAAGGGTGAGAATTGAGTTTGTAATGGAGTGCTTTGGAAGGAGTTCAAATTGGCTTTCCTTAATCGGTTTTTCCCTCTTTAGCTTAGAGAGGCAAATTGGTAGAGTTTATGAACTTGAAACAAGGTGCTATGAGTATTAGGGAGTATGCCCTCAAGTTTAATCAACTTTCACAGTATGCTCCTTATTTGGTGGTCGATCCTAGATCTAGGATGAATAAGTTTATGATAGGGTTCTCCAACTTGATAGGTGAAGAATGTTGATCCGCCAAGCTAATTATTGATATGGACTTGTCTCGGTTGCTGGCCTATGTTAAGTAAATCGAGAAAGAGAAATTGAGGAAGAGAAAGGGGCATGAGGTCAAGAGGGACCGATTTGAGGGCAAATTCCAGAAAGTTGCTAAATTTCATCAAGGCCAAGGGCCTCCTCATGCTACTAATATGGGGTTTGCCAATGACTTCCCTAGCCCTTAAGGTGTTGGTTGGGTGGCTCCTATTGATGTTTGCCTAAATGTTAAAGGATCCATAGAGGCCCATGTTTGAAGGGTTCTAATGTATGCTATGAATGTGGGGAGCTTTGTCACAAGAAGATATGTTGTCCAATAAACCATGGCAATGGCCAAGGTGCAAATGTTGTCCCATTCGGTAGAGGTGGTACCCAAGGTAGTGCTGCAAGGCACAACTAGTTTTATGCACTACATGGGAGGTAAGGGGTTGGTGAGGTCCCCGGTGTTGTTACCAGTATGTTGAAAATCTTTGAATTTGATGTATATTCTTTGATTGATCCGGGTGCCACTCCTTCCTTTGTTACCCCTTTTGTTGCTAAAAAGTTACATGTTGCCCCTTAGTTGTTGCATGAGTCATATGAAGTCTCTACTCCTATTGGTGCCTCTATTGTTGCAAGGAAAGTTTATAGGAGTTGTCCAATTTGCATTTTGCATAAATTGTTGCGTTGTGATCTTTTTGAATTAGACATGGTAGATTGTGATGTCATTCTTAAGATGGCTTGATTTCATGCCTACTATGCTTCTATTGATTGTGGAATCCATAGGGTCAAGTTTAAATTTTGTAATGAACCCATCCTTGAGTGGGAAAGTCAACACGTGGTGGTCAAGGTAAATCCATTTCATGCAATAAAGCCCGTTAGTTGATTTCTAGGGGGTGCTTGTATCATCTTGTGAGGGTTAAAGATATGGAGCCCAAAGTCCATTCCATTGAGTCGATCTTGGTTATAATTGAGTTTTTTAATGTCTTCCCAAATGACATTCTCGGTGTCCCTCCCTAAAGGAAGGTTGATTTTTACATAGATCTCCTTCTTGATACTCAACCTATCTCTATTCCTCCTTACTGTATGGCTCCGATGGAGTTGAAGGAGTTACAAGAGCAATTGAAAGATTTGCTGGAGAAGGGATTTATTAAACCTAGTCAATAACCTTTGGGTGCCCCGATGTTATTTGTAAAGAAGAAGGATGGGTCACTTAGAATATGCATTGGCTACCAGCAACGCAATAGGGTCACCATCAAGAATAGGTATCCTCTTCCAAGGATTGATGATTTGTTTGACTAATTGCAAGGGGCTTCTTCTCTAATATTGATCTCCAGTCTGGGTATCATCAAGTAAGGGTGAGGGAGTGTGGCATTCCCAAGACGGCCTTCCGAACTAGATATGGGCATTATGAGTTTGTTGTGATGTCGTTTAGGTTGACCAATGCACCGGCCATCTTCATGGACCAAATGAATAAGGTCTTCAAACCTTTCCTTGATTATTTTGTTGTGGTCTTCATTGATAATATTTGATCTACTCACATAGTAGGGAGGATCATATGGGTCATTTGAGGGTTGTGTTACAAAGGTTGAGGGAGGAGAGACTGTATGCTAAATATAATAAGTGTGAATTTTGGTTGAAAGAGGTTGCATTATTGGGCCATGTGGTGTTGAGGGATGGTATAGAAGTTGATCCTAAGAAAATTGATGTGATTAGGAATTGCCCTAACCATTAAGCCAATCGTATATTAAGAGCTTCTTGGGCCTTGCGGGTTACTATAGAAGATTTGTGAATTCGTTCACCTCTATTGCTTCCCCTATGACCAAATTGACTCAAAAGAAGGTTAAATTTTTGTGGACCGACAAATGTTAGAGGAGCTTTCAGATATTGAAGGATAGGCTTATGTCTGCTCCTATATTGTCACTATCAGATGGGCTTGAGGGTTTTGTTGTGTATTGTGATGCATCTAGAGTTAGTTTTATTTGTGTGCTAATGCAAAATGGTGAGGTCATAGCTTATTCTTTTAGACAACTCAAGGTATGTGAAAGGAATTACCCTATCCATGATCTTGAATTGGCCGCTGTGGTGTTTGGATTAAAGATTTGGCATCATTATTTGTATGGGGTACATGTTGATGTCTTCACCGATCATAAGAGCCTCCATTATGTCTTCACTCAAAAGGATCTCAACTTGAGGCAAAAGAGATGGTTAGAACTTCTCAAAGATTATGACATGAGTATGCATTATCATCTGGGTAAGGAAAATATTGTGGCATTTGCTTTGAGTCGGGTGTCCATAGGTAGCTCATATTGATGGTGGTGATAGGGAGATGGCTAGGGAGGTGCATAGATTGGCTAGGGTAGGGGTTAAGTTTGATGAGGTTGGCAATAATGGTGTTGTGGTTATTGATGGGTCTCTTCTTTGGTTGATGAGGTGATAGCAAAACAAGATCTTGACTCCTCCTTGCTTGAATTGAATGCCTGGGTGAAAGAGGGCAAAGTAGAGGTTTTCTCCCAAGGTAGAGATAGTGCCCTTAGGTACTAAGGTAGGTTGTGTATGCCTTGTGTTGATGGTTTGAGGGAGAATATCCTTGATCTGGCCCATAATTCTTTTTATTCTATTCACCTTGGTTCCACCAAAATGTATAGATACTTGAGGGATGTGTATTGGTGGGGAGGTATGTAGAGGAACATCGCCAAATTCGTTTCCGATTGCCATAGTTGTCAACAAGTGAAAGCCGAACATCAACTGTCAAGTTTCCTAACCCAAGACATAGAGATTCCTACTTGTAAGTGGGAAGTGATTAATATGGATTTTGTGGTTGGGTAGACCAAGACTTGGAAAGGTTTTGATTCCATTTGGGTGGTGATTGATAGGATGACGAAATTGGCTCACTTTCTACCAGTTAAGACAACATGGGGGGATAAAAAGTATGCAAGGTTGTACATCCATGAGTTAGTAAGGTTGAATGGGGTTCCTTTATGCATTATATCAGATTATGGTTCACAATTCACTTCACACTATTGGAGGTCCTTTAAAAGGGTTCTGGGTACAAAAGTTCACCTTAGTATGGCCTTCCACCCTCAAACGGATGTCCAAGCTGAAAGAACAATTCAAACCCTTGAGGACATGCTAAGGGCTTGTGTATTGGAGTTGAAGTGTAGTTGGGAAGACCATCTTCCATTGACTGAGTTTGCCTACAATAATAGCTATCACTCTAGTATCCGTATGGCTCCTTCTGAGGCTCTCTTTGGGAGGCATTGTAGATCACCGGTTGGTTGGTTTGAGGTTGGAGAGGCGGCTTTATTAGAACCGGATATTGTTATAGAGGCTTTAGAGAAGGTTAAGATGATTAGGAAAAGGTTAAGAACATCCCAAAGTCGTCATAAATCTTTTGTCGATGCGAGAAAAAGAGACCTTGAATTCAAAGTGGGCGATTGGGTTTATTTGAAAGTTTCTCCAATGAAAGGTGTGGTTCATTTTTGTAAAAAAGGGAAGTTGAGTCTAAGATATGTTGGTCCTTATGATGTCTTGAAAAGGGTTGACAAGGTAGCTTATGAGTTGAAGTTGCCTAGTGAAATGAATTTGGTTCATCCGGTATTTCATGTCTCTATGTTGAGAAAATATGTTGGTAATCCTAATGCTATTGTACCTCTTGATGTTTTGGGTACTGTTGAGGATAACTTGACTTATGAAGAGGTTCTAGTTCAGATCCTAGATAGGCAAGTGAAGAGATTGAGGAACATGGAGGTGACATCCGTCAAGGTCCTTTGGAGGAAGCAACAAATCGAAAGTGCTACTTGGGAGGCCGAAGCGGACATGCAAAAGTGGTATCCTTATCTTTTTCAATCTACTCAAGCCTAAGGTATTAGTTCTAAGTTCCCTATATGATTTCAAGTCTTATGTTTCAGCCCCTACATCATTCATATGCATTCATGTTTAAGTTGGAAAGTGGTGATGATTTTACACTTATATTGAGATTTTGAAAATGATGATTTAAATGTAATGCTGCATTTAATTGGTGTTGGTTTATTTATGATCATTCTTGTCTTGTATGTCTCTTTTACATTTAGGAAAGATTATTCCCAAGGGGAAGATATAGAAATGACCCCAAAAAATGCCCGAAAACGTGCCTCGGAATGCCTGAAATTTTAAATTCCATATATCTCAAAATCCGTTTGTTATTTCAAAAATCTGACTTCATATTCTTATTCACAGGGTCAAAATTAGGTGAAAAATGGTCTATCCCAAATGTAAGAGCGAAAGTTTAGCAATTATGAAACTTGAAAGTGCGAATCCTAGTGGAGTTTTCGCGTTGCCTCCGTGACGCTCGCCAGTTCATTTTGGGGACTATTTTTTTAGTTCGGTCCAAGACTTCTAAGTCTTGGGCCTAAGTGTTCCCAAACGTGTTTTTACATAAATTTAGCCTAATTTCACCCTCATATCATCCTAAACATTTCCCAATATTCACTCAAACAATTAGTCATATTTTCACGCCCCAAACTCAAGTCCCAAACCCTCATCTCAAGCTAAGATTCTCCTTCAAGGTTCCTCTTCAAGCCCCAAGTATCCATCTCCAATCTTCACCAACTTCATCTCCAAGGTAAGGTATGCGGGTTTCTTTCACCCATGATACCCAAGTCTGCTTTTATTTAAATTGCATGATTTAAAGTAGATTTACAAATGGGTCTTGCTTATTATGAAATTCACAGCACACTACGTTAAAGCTATGTAAGGTTGTGACTATTTTTCCATATTTTGAGCTATAAATCTTTGATCTATTGTAAGATTTGAGATAGGGTTTTGATGTAAATTGATTGGGTGTTGTAAGGTGTTGATTTATGGTTTTAAAATGGATCTTCTTGTATGATTTTGTCTCTATATTTCATCATTTTATACTAGCATTACACACCCTCTAAGTGACTGATAAAATGTCTGAATTTGGTTTCTTGAGGACTTGAAGGTCCAAAACGTAAGATATAATATGAATGACTATATGATGATGAAATGATCTTATGTATATCATATATTGTATGTAAAGTGTTGCATTAGACCATACCCAATCTGGGGGGGGTGTGAACCCGGGTAACCATGTTGGGGTTTTATACTCATCAACCATGTAAGGGGTTTGTATTTCGCCACCATGTTGATAAGGTACAATTATTATCAACCATGTGAGGGGTTTATACCACACAATCACCAAGGGGTTAGTACCTTGAATAGCTAGCTTGGTCTCATCTACACATATGATATCCTATATGAGTATGAGTTACTTAAATATATTTTACTTAAGCATTGATCATACATGCCATAGTGTTATATTATGCCTATTGCTTAATATTATACATTTTTATTATGATGCCTATCTATTGTTGCATTTCTTCCTACATACTTAGTACAGTCAAATGTACTAATGCATACTCTTGCATACATGATATCACCATGTAGGAACTAGAGCCCATGTTGATCATCCTCCTCGACGTGGCTAGTTCGGTGCTTCTCAAGCCAGTTGATAAGTCCTCCACTTCGAGGACCTTAGTCTACTCTCTCTCTTGTTATGTATTGGGATGCTCTTCTTTATGTTCTATTTGACTATGAGGGTGAGCCTGATTGTTTTGTCTTGGCCCCCGCTCTTATCTATGTAGTAGAGGTGGTTGTTGGACTTTTTATGTATCTATGATATGAGTTGACTTCTCTCCTGACTATGATATTGTGCAATCCTTTTCCCTTAGCCTTTTTACCCCTATTCTTGCTCTTTAATGTTTTATATACTTCCATGAACAATGATGTGTAATGATAAGTTAAGAGGCTTGTTTGGGGTTCCTATGTATCCATTCGCCGTGTCATGTCTAGGCCCTAGGCTAGGATCATGACAGATGATAATAGAATTAGGACTCTCTAAAATTTCATCAAACAAAGCCCCATATGGCAGTAGAACCTTTTACGGGCCATAGAGGTATGTCATAGAAGCTAAGTCCAGAATGGAAGCAGCAGATCATTAGAGCCCGACTACGAGCTGTAAATCACTATACAGCCCATAGAGCACCTCTTGAAGCCTGCCGACCCAGTTGTCCTATTCATTTTTGGTTTTGCATTTTAAACACTATAAATAGCATTTTTAGGTCATTTTTCTTAAAAGAGCAACTAGAGTTAGTAGAGAAAAATAGTGGAGAGTGTGAGAAACACCTGCAAACATTAAATTCATCTTCTAATTACAATCTTATGATTCTCATTTAAGCTTTGGATTTTCTTTTGGTAATTCAATTAAGTAAGTATCAATTATGTTATTTAAATTCATAGGTCTTTCATATACATTGATCATGAGTAGCTAAATCCATAACTAGGATTGTAGGAAACATGAAGAACTAACAGGGCAAAATCGAATAATTCGTAATCCTTAAAAAGTATTCATGCTTATATTTATTAATTCTCTTAATATTGAATGCTTTCTAATGGTGGCATACATTAGAAATCACCTATTGTTACTAATAAGACCAAGGTAGTAATGAATAAGAAAAGAGATTAATTAACAGGATTCGATTAATGTTTCTCATCTAAACAACCGCAGTGGTCCAAGGGGAGGTGGTACTGGAAAAATAGGAAATTGTTAGTAATGTCACACTACAGGGATAGAGCAAAGCATGAAGTGAAATTTGCCTCTCGCCTAGCAAAAGGGTTTGGTAAACTTAACTTGTCGTTATGCATGTTACACACTAGATAAGGATTCAGTTATTCGGTAATATGAAATTAGGAAATCATGAGGAACATGATAACCTAGTTTCTCTTCATATTGGTTAAACTCTTGCTTTATCTTAGCATTACTTTCACTAGTTGTTATGTAACTCCCCCCTTTGGGGAGACATGTTTGTTAATAAACTCAATAGCAATTGAATTCTTCTAAGTCTACCATAATCCCTTGGGTTAGAACCTAACCTTGTTTAGATTCAATATCTTGACAACGACCGCTTTAGCCTCAAAAGAGAGGTGTAGCTTGGGTGACATCAAGATTTTGTCACTATTGTCGGGGAAGACAACTAGACTTATTTGATTTAAGTAATTTGGAAATTAATCCTTATTTCCCCTTTTTTATGCTTTTGTTTTTTTTTTGTTTTCTTTTAGGGTTTAAATGTAATGTATGCCTAACATGCAAATTCAAGGCATACCCTTGACTCCGTTTAGCCTAGAGTTCCAAAGAAGACTGAGAAGAATGACCCAAGATAACACAAACAACATGACAAATGTGCCTCTTAACTGAAATGAGACTAATAATGCCAATAATGAAAAACCACCTCCTCTTTAGGACTTTTCCCCACAACCATAGGACTTCAACGTCGAACCATATCAGTAGAATCAATATCGGCTGAAACCTATGGCTACAGAGATGACTAGAGCTATTGTGGTAGCACCACTACCAGCTAACACAAAGTTCATAGTTTGAGTGGGTTGCTTCTGATATTGTAGAGTCATAAGTTTTTCGTGGGCCTACCATCAGACGATCCGCATAGCAATCTACAAAATGTCTATTTATTTGCAAGAGTTTAATGGGAACATAGAATCTATCTATGGATGTTGCGGGACTTCGTATCTTCCCATTATCTCTAATAGACAGTATAGTACTATTGTCACGACCCAAGCCTAGGGCCTAGATGTAACACCGTGCATGAGGAACTTGAAGGGACCCCAAACATGCCTCTTAGCATATCATTACACATCATTGGTCACAGAAGCAATAAAATAACAATAAGAAATAGTAAATAGGGATAAACGGGGCAACGGGACATCTTTCATATCATAAACATCATATAGTCAAAGAGAGTCAAGACTCATAGCATCATTACATAACTTGACCAACAACACCTCCAAACATAGAACTTAGTGAGGGCCAAGATAGACAATCGGGCTCACCCTCACAGTCAAAGCATACAAATAAAAGAAAGAGAGTCATAGCATAACATAAGAGTAAAAGTCATCATACTTGGAGTTGAGGACTCACCAACTAGCTGGAAAGAGATCGTACTATCCACGTGGAGGAGGAGGATGATCAAGTGGGGATTCGGTTCCTACACGGTAACATTATGTAGGCATAAAGTGTTAGTATGTTTGAATGTACTAAGTATGTAGGATGCAATCCAATGAGAGATGAGCAACATAATTGAAATGCATAAACATAGGCAATGAATAAGCATATAGCGATATGGCATACATGGATGATGCTAAGAGTAAATCATGCTTACATAGAAGATAATAAGTGTGCAAAACGTCACCATCAATATAGAATATCCAAGTCCTATCACCCCCTTGGAGAGGCGATTGAGGTACAAACCTTCAACATGGTTATTGAGGTACATACCCCCAAAATGATAGCATGGTCCTACTACCTTTTATGTGAGCAATTGAGCTACAAACCCCTCGATGTGGTTATTGAGATACATACCACCCAATCATGGTAGCATGGGCCTACTACCTCCCAAGCAAGGCAATCGAGGTACCAACCCCTCAATATGGTTACCCACGCCCACAACCCCCTGAGCGAGGCTTGGTTAACTCAGAACACTCTAGAGGAAAATGACACATATATGCATTACTTTCATCATCATAAAATCATTTAAATCATAATTTATTCTTTATATCTTCGACAACTCAAGAATCTATAACCGAACATTTTATCAAACCTTGGCGGATGTGTAATGATAGTGTAAAACCATACAATTCAAGAGTGAAATTATACAAGAAAATCTAATTTAAAACCACCCATAAATACTTGGTAATACCGATATGCCATATACATCAAAACCCTACATCAAATCTCAAGGTAGATCCCAGATTCATAGCTCAAAACATGCTTAAACAGTCACACTTTTAAGAAACCCCAACATAGTTCATAATCAAATCTTAATAAGTAAGACCGATAAGTAAATCAACATAGAAACAAGAGATTTATGTAAAAAGGAAGCTTAGGCACTACTTGTAAAAAGACCCAATAGTTTAAACTCCCATACCTTGACATTGAAAAATTACTTGATGATGATCAGAAATAGAGACTTGAGGCTTGAGTGAAACCCTTAAGATCTGGATGTGTTTGGGACTTGAAATTTGGGGTGAAATATTTGTCTAAGTGTTTGAAAGAGTATTTGAGAATGTCATGTAAGATATAAAGGTGAAATACGAATAAGCATAGGTATTTTCACGCATAGGAAGACTTAGGCCCAAGACCCAAAAGTCTTGGACCAAGGTAAAGTAACTAGGCAAAAATAACACTAGTCCGTACCCCAGCGGTGTCTGGCCAGGGGTAACAATCAACATTGGAAATCATCATTTTAGATTTTTGAATTTTGATATAGTTTCTTTATAATAGGGTTTAGACCCATTTCCCGCTCAATTTTCCCCCTGATAAAGAATATGAAGTTGAATTTTCGATATCACGCATGAATTTGAGATATATTAAAATTACGATTCAAGGCACTTCCGAGAAACATTTTAGAGCACTTTTTGGGGTCATTTCAACTATGGCTATCTGAGCTCCTACAGAGTTTGATCACAAGTTAGGCTGAGTTGCAAAGGGCCTTTTCAAAGAGGTACTTCTGAAGATTGAAGAAACTCAAGTTGAAAGACCAAATTAATAGCTTTGAGCAACTTCCGGGTGACTCGATCAGTACAACTACATGGCAGCAGTTCAATAATTTCTTGAGGAGTGTCTCAGACAACAAAATTATTGATGATGCCGTGGTGGGAGATCTTCTACCATGCCATAAATGAGAATAGTCAAGCGTGTGCTGATACCATTAGGGGACACATGTGCTTAGATCAACCATTTCCAAGGATCGCGAAAAGGATGGAGAGAGTGGTCAAGATCAATTGTACATAGGGGCAAAGAGATAGAGCATTTACCTAAAGTATGTGTGTTGTCAGTATTGGTTAGGAGCAAGCTAAAATAAATAAAGAGATTATGCAAGAGCTTTCCCAAATCCCTATAGTTATGGAGGTGATGATGAAGCGGAATCTGGAACGGCTTAGTGCTTTTTTTCATCAGCCTCCCTAAGTACCCATGTATGATGATCCCTACTATAAGGAGGATATTTGTTTCATTATTGATCGAACGGGGGGTTTCCAAACCAATTTTTAAGGGTCCAATCAGGACTCTTGGTGCTAAGGTCAAGGAAACCAAGGTCGAAACTTCAATCGAGATAGATCTTTCATAGACAATCTCGGAGGCTACAATGATAGGAATTGGGGCAAAGACAGAGATGTAAATTTGGGCCATAGAGATGACTATTGAAATAGTCCTTATGTGCCAACACACAACTATGAAACTAGCATTGGTAGTTCCAGAATGAGGAGATCTTTGACCGCCTGTTGAAGAAAGATGAGTCATAAGATGAGACTCTAAGAGGGATGAAATTTGAGATATCTAGTATAAATCAGAAAATTGAGACATTCTGTTGCTATCAAACAACTTGAGCAACAGTTTGGTCAAGTGCCAACTCAACTAAATCTGTGCCAGAGGAGTACGCTGCCTAGTAACACACTTCAAAATCCAAAGAATGATAGGCATTGCATGGCAGTTACTACACATAGTGTCAAGAGTACCATTGATCCTCCCATGCTAGTTGATAAGGATGATGTTTAGGAGGGGACAATTGAGGTCACGAATGTGGATACCAGAAGTGATCATGGCAATGATAGGGTGAGTGATGCTACAGATGCACCATAAAAGCAGAAACTCATTCTTGTGCATCCTCCTCCCTTACCTCAAAAAGTTAAAAAGAAGGAGGAGGAGGGCAAGTTCAAGCACTTTTTCTCCACACTGAAATATCTCTCCATCAACATCCATCTTGTTGAGGTGTTGGAGAAGGTTCCAGGATATGTAAAGTTCATCAAGTACTTGGTCATGAAGAAGCATACTATGAGCCAAGAGCTCTCTCAAGAGCTTCAACATTCAGTGGAATTTCTATGAGGTGCTTGGTATAAAAGCGAGAAGAATCCTGGGCTTTTACCATATCCTGCACCATTAGGGATGTGCAGTTTGCAAGGGAATTGTGTGATCTCAGTCCCAATATAAATCTGATACCCCTTTCGGTCTTCAAGAAGATAGACTGGGAGCCCCTACTCCGATGAGCATGAAGTTGTTGATGGTTGATCACACAGTGAAGAAGCCTATGGGGATGCTCTACAATATGCTTATTAAGGTTGCTAAGTCCATATTCCCTACAGATTTTGTGATCCTGGATTGCAAGTATGACTTTGAAGTCCCTATTATCTTGGGGAGGCCCTTTTTCGCCACTGGATGCATTTTGTTGGACATGGAGAGGGGCCAACTTAAGTTTAGGTTGGAAAAAGATGAGGTCGTATTCAACATTTTCCAACTTGAAAAAAAAGAGGATGAGTTTAGGGTGCTCTATTATTGAGAGTATTGATGCTGTTGAGCCAGAAGTACCACTTGAGATGAGACTAGGTGTCGACACTTTGGAAGATATACTGATGAACTTTGATAGTGATGGCATCCTAGACTATGAAGAGACAATAAATGCATTGGGGGTATCATATGCCCCTAGACGCCATACTATGTTGGAGCTGAACTTGCAGAAGAAAGAGTCACCACCCACCAAGCCATCTATAGAAGAACCACTGGTGGTAAAGTTGAAGAATCTTCTAGCATATCTAAGATATGCATTTCTTGGGCATCAACAACACCTTGCAAGTCATAGTTACTACAGACCAAAATGATGAGCAAGTGAATACCCTTGTAATGGTACTTAAACAATTCAAGAAGGCCACTGGGTGGACGATTGTAGATATCATTGGTATCCCTCTTGTGAAATGTACAAATTAAATCCAGTTGGTCAAGGACTACAAGCTAAGTCTTGAGCAACAAAGGTACCTTAACGCCTTATGCAAGAAGTCATGCACAAAGATAGTATCCAGTTGGTCAAGTGCTTGGATGCAGGTGTGATTTGTATGATCATCGACAGTGGATGGGTCAGCCTGATTTAGTATGTTTTGGAGAAAGATGGTATCACTGTGGTCCCAAACACTAATTAAGAGTCGATCCCTATGCGGACAGTCACTAGATGGAGAGTGTGCATGGACTATAGTAAGCTCTATGTGTTGACGAAAAAATACCATAACTCTATGATGTTCATGGATCAGATGCTAGAACCATTGGCTGGAAAGGGCTTGTACTACTTTCTTGATGGGTATTTAGGCTACAAGAAGATCACGATTGCTCCAGAAGATTAGGAGAAGATAATGTTCTCATTCCCCTAAGGCACCTTCGTATTCAAGAGGATATTATTCGAGTTGTGTAACACTTAAATGACATTTCAAAGATGCATGATGTCCATCTTCTCAGACATAGTAGAGCATACTATTGAAGTCTTCATGGATGATGTTAGTGTGGTTGGGGACTCATTTGAGGATTGATTGTAGCACTTATATACCGTGTTAAGAAGGTGTAAGGAATGTCTTCTGGTGCTAAATTAGAAAAAATATCACTTCATGGTAAAGGAGGGAACTATGTCGGGGCACAAAATCTCCATCGAAGGAATCAAGGTTGATACAGCTAAAGTGGAAGTGATTGAGAAACTTCACCCACCCATCTTAGTAAAGGGTGTGAGGAGCTTCCTAGGGCATGCAAGGTTCAATTGGCGTTTCAGAAAAGTCTTCTCTAAAATAGCACATTCATTGTGCAAGTTTCTGGAGAAGGATTCTAATTTCATCTTTGATGATGAATGCCTAAAAGCCTTTGAAGGATTGAAGTAGAAGCTAATTTCAATTTCTATCATTGTAGCCCCAAACTGGTCAAAGCCCTTTGAAATCATGTGTGATGTAAGTGGGGTCACGCTAGGTGTAGTATCGGGAAAGTTCTAAGAGAAGATATTACATCCCATATACTACACTAGCAAGGCCCTAAATTTAGCCTAGAAGAACTACACTATCACTGAGCAAGAGTTACTTGCAGTGGTCTTTGAGTTTGACAAATTCAGGTCATATCTTTTGGGGACCAAAGTTATGGTGCACACAAACTACTCAATACTAGGGTATTTGATGGCAAAGAAGAATTCAAAGCCAAGGTTGATGAGATGGGTGCTTTTTCTTCAAGAATTTAATTTCGATGTCATTGACACAAAGGGACTGAAATTCAAGTTGTTGATCAATTTTCCAGGTTAGAAGATTGGGCCATGGCGAAGCTTGATGATGGATTAGAGATCAATGACTCATTCCTAGATGAGAGAGTGTTAGCAGTGTCCCATGATTTAATAAGATGGTTTGTAGACTATGCAAAATATTTGGTTAATGATATTGTGGCACTTGACCTAAATACCCATCAACACCAAAAGTTCATATATGATGTGAGGATATTCTTTTGGGATGATCCATACTTTTTCCGGGTATGCGCAGATAGTATCATTTTTTGCTGGGTTCCTGAAGTTGAGATGATCAGTATCCTCGATACATGTCACTTGTCACTTGTAGGTGGGCATCGTAGTGGGTGGAAACCCCTTCCATCCTCAGAGAAGTGGGAAAGTGGAGGTGTCCTATAGGAAAATTAAATAGATTCTATCCAAGACTGTGAATGCAAAACAAATAAATTGGTTGCGAAAACTGGATTATGTAATATGCGTATACAAGAAAAAATTCAAGACCCCTATAGGCATGTCTCCCTACCAATTTATCTTCGGGAAAGCATGTCATTTACCGTTAGAGCTTTAGCATAAAGCGTTATGGGCACAGATGAAGTTGAATCTAGACTGGAATGATGCAGAAAACTCTAGGATGAGCCAAATCGATGAGCTTAATGAATTTCTCTTGAAGGTGTATGAGACCTTAGCCTTGTAAAAACAAAGGATGAAGCTGCAACAAGATTGTCGCATAGAGAATTGGCAGTTCGAACTAGGGCACTTAGTGCTGCTATACAATTCCAAGCTAAAGTTGTTCCCTATGAAATGTAAATCCAGATGGTTGGGACCCTTTAGAATAGATGATTTCTTTGATCATGGAGCCATTGAGTTGGAGAAAAGAAATGGAGGGACATTCAATATAAATGGACAAAGAGTCAAGTCGTACCTTACCTTGGATATATGGAGGAAATAAAAACTATGGAAGCATGGACACTTAAGGAAGTCTAAGTACTCAAGTTGTCTATGTCATACTACGATAATAAATTAGGCGCTCTTGGGAGACAACCCATAGTAGACATTGGCGTTTAGGCGCCCAGGTATGTTTCTTCTGACTCCAGTACTTGATTTTGTCTTTTTTTGTGCATTGAGGATAATGTACCTCCTTTTTTATGGGGTGTTTGTAGTTATGAGCCTTAGTGAAGTGTGAGTAGCCTTGTCCTATAACAACCCCAATTTTGAATCTTAGTGTTTTTCTTGCTTATGTTCTTTTTTTACATGGATATTTACTTTCTTTTGAATTGGCATGTTTAGGCTATTTAGGTAGTATTGGTTGCATATAGTACTGATATCTATGGCACAAATGTTCTTTTGTGCTTTTTTGTGTAAAATGATACCCACCAAATTTTTGATTAGTTAGCCTAGATAGAAACCGTGCATGTTTAGGTATGTTGACAGTGCTTTGATAAGTGAGGATAAAATTAAGATGAAAAGCATTATCTGAGAGTCTGTGTTGGTGATGTCATTAGTGCCATGTGAGCGTGAGCTTAATTTGAAAAATTCATGTACTATGTTTCAATTCAAAATTTCCCCTGTTAGTCTGATTTACACTTTAGGTTAGTTAGATTAGGAAAGGATCATAAGTCATTGTTCGTAACAGTCTACTTAGCCTAAATAACAACCGAATGTGTGAAATATTCCTTAATCCTAATATTTAACCCTGAAACGACCCTAAAAAGTGCCCAAAAATGTGCTTCAGAATACCCAAAATTTTAATTTCCTTATATTTAAAAATCAGTTTGTTATTTCGAAAATACGACTTCATATTTGTGATCAGGGGGTCAAAATTAGGTGAGAAGGGTCTAACCTCGATTTAGGAGCGAAAGAATAGCTATTATAATTTTTTAGTGACGATTTCCAATGAGCAGTTCGCGAAGGGTCCACAAGGCGCCTTGGGCGTGTCTTCAGTCAAAATCATCTCCGCATCCTCTCCACGATGCAGAGATGTGTATTTTCCTTATAGTGATTTTCAAGTGTGTTCCAAATTATTCTAAGTGTTGGGCCCATGATTCCCAAACGTGTTTTTACCCATACTGAGTCAAATTTAACCCTTATAGAATTCTAAACATTTCCTAATACTCCCTAAAACATTTATCCATATTTTTACTCCAAACTCAAAGATTCAAATCCTTCATCCTGATTTAAGGATTTCCTTCACGCTTTAAGTCTCCATTGTCAACCTTTAACAAGAACTACTCCAAAGCTAAGGTATGTAGTGTTGAACCATTCAGTCCTTTCACCTGTGGTTCCTAAACCCTCATTTACTTAATATTGCATGATATAAAGTTGATTTTACATGTGAGTCTTTTATATTTAGAAATTTACTACACAATGTTTTTATTTATGAAAGTATGGTTGTTTTAGCGTGTTTTGAACTTCAAATCTTGGATCTAATGTTGTATGTGATGAGGGGTTTTGATAAGAATGTCTTAGGGTTTCGCAAGGTATTGATTAAAGGTTTTACCACTGATTTTCCTGCATGATTTTATCTCTAAATTGCATACTCTTTTACCCCCATTACACACCCCAAGGTGTTTGATAAAATGTTCAGCTATGGCTTCTTGAGGAAGTGAGGGTTCAAAGAATGAGATATGATATAATTGATATTATGATGATGAAATGAGCTAATGTATATGACATGTATGTTCTATATAATGTGTTGCATTAGACCATGCCTGATTCGGGGGGTATAGGAGCTCGAACAACCATGTGAGGGGTGTTGCACCTTGCCACCAGGGTGTCTAGAGGTGAACGACATCTACCATGTGAGGGGTAAGTACCTTGCCACTAAGGTGTTTCGGTGTGAATGACATCTACCATATGAGGGGTAAGTACCTTGCCACTTGGGTGTCCAGGAGTGAACAACATCTACCGTGTGAGGGGTAAGTACCTTGCCACCAAGGTGTTCGAGTCTGAACGACATATACTATGTGAGGGGTAAGTACCTTGCCACCTAGGTGTCCAGGAGTGAACAACATCTATCGTGTGAGGGGTAAGTACCTTTCCACCAAGGTGACCGGGTGTGAATGACATCTCCCATCCAAAGTTGGGATTCTAGCTTGGTTTCTTCTACATATATGATACCTTAAATAAGCATGAGTTACGTAAAACACATTTTACTTCTGAATTGATCGTAAATGTCATATTACTATATCATTCCTACTACCTATCATTATGCATTTTGAGTATGAAGCTTATCTCTTGTTGCATTTCATCCCACATACTAAGTACATTTAAATATACTAACGCATACTCTTGCCAACATAATATCACTATGTAGGAACTGGTGCCCAAGTTGATCATCCTCCTCCTCAATGTGGCTAGACGGTGTTATTCAAAGCTTGTTGGTGAGTCCTCCATTTTGGCAACTTTGGTTTATGTCTTCCTATTATCTATGGATTGAGACACTATTTTATTTTATATTTGACTATGAGGGTGAGCCCAGTTACTTTGTCTTGTCCCCCGCTTTATCTATGTATTTAGAGGTGTTTGTTGGATAAGTTGTGTATATGATGTGAGCCATGACTCCTTGTCTTGTAGTGTTGCCGTCTATGCAAGCTTCCCTTAGACCTATTGCCCTTGTTTAATATATACGTCTTTTGTGTGCTTCCATGACCAAGGATGTGTAATGACAGGTTAAGAGTCTTGTTTGGGGTTCCTTTAAGATTCCCCATTCATCGTGTCATGTCTAAGACCTAGGTTTGGCTCGTGACAAACTTGGTATCAGAGCACTAGGTTGATAGATCCTCGGAGTCCAACGCATCATTGAATAGAATTCTATTCATGGTTGTGAAGTGCACCATGACTATGAATAGGAGGCTATGAGATGTTTTAGGAAATGTTTCCCTTCTCTATGTCCTAAGTCGTGCTATAGAGTTGTGATAACTATTCCCTCCTAATGATTATTGTTTTCTATGCTAGATCATACCAAATACTAGAGGAAGACGGGCCAAAACTCTCGAGGAGCAACCTACCAATGATGAGCTCCGAGATGCCCTCAATATGCTTGCCCAAGTGGTGGCCAATCAAGTCCAACAAGGGGCCCAAGCCCCTCATGCTACTACCCTAGGAGCTAGGGTAAGGGACTTCATAAGGATGAGTCCTGCAATCTTCCATCGGTTGAAGGTGGATGAAGATCCACAAGAGTTAATTGATGAAGTTTACAAAATCTTGTCCATCATGGGTATATGGCCAAATGAGAAGGCAGAGTTAGTGGCGTACCGACTCAATGGGTTGGCCCAAATTTGGTTTGATTAATGGAAAGGTGAGAAGGGTAATGGATATGCGGTGCTTTGGGAGGAATTCAAGTTGGCCTTCCTTAATCGGTTCTTCCCTCTTGAGCTTTGGGAAGCAAAGTTGGTTGAGTTTATGAACTTGAAGCAAGGTGATATGAGTGTAAGGGAGTACGCCATCAAATTTAATCAATTCTAAAAGTATGCTCCTCACTTGGTGGCCGATTTTAAGTCAAGGATGAATAAGTTTGTTTTTGGCGTCTCCTATTTGATAAGTGAAGAGTGCTGATCCACCTTGCTTATTAGTGATATGGCTTATGTCGATTGATGTCATATGCCGAGCAAAGGGAGGAAGAAAAGTTGAGAAAGAGGAGGGGCTATGAGGCTAAGAGAGCACATTTTGTTGGTGGGTTTCAAAAGGGTGCTAGATATCAACAAGGCTAAAGGCGCCCTCTTGTTCCTAATAGAGGGTTTGCCCATAATATCCGTAGGCCTCAAGGTGTGGGTGCAATATCTCCCAACGATGTGTGCCCTAAATGTGGAAATTATCATAGGGGCCCAAGTTTGAGGGGTTCTAATGCATACTTCCAATGCGGGGAGCTTGGTCACAGGAGGATAGATTGTCCAAAAAATCACGGTAAGGTTCAGTGTACAAATGTAGTCCTATTGGGTAGAGGTGACACTCAAGGTGGTGGCCCAAGGCATAATCGATTCTATTCTCTATATGGGCGGCAAGGGGTTGGTGAAGTCCCTGATGTTGTTACCAGTATGTTGAATATCTTTGATCTTGGTTTATATGCTTTGATTGATCCAAGTGCCACTCTTTCCTTTGTTACCCCTTTTATTGCTAAAAAGTTCCATGTTGAGTTGGAGTTGTTGCATGAGTCATATGAGATGTCTACTCCTATTGGTCCATCTATTGTGGCTAGGAGGGTGTATAGAAATTGTCCAGTTTGCATATTTCATAAAATACTACCTTGTGATCTTGTTGAATTAGATATGGTTGATTTTGATATTATTCTTGGGATGGATTGGTTGCATGTATACTATGTTTCTATTGCTTGTAGAATCCGTAGGGTCAAGATTCAATTTCCAAATGAACTCATCCTTGAGTGGGAATGTCATGATATGGCAATGAGGGGTTGGTTCATCTTATGCATTAAAGCCCATAGGTTGATTTCCAACGAGTGTTTGTATCATCTTGTGAGAGTCAAAGATGTGCAGCCCAAAGTCCCTTCCATTGAGTCAGTTTCGATTGTGAATGAGTTTCTTGATGTCTTTCCAAATGACCTTCCTGGTGTCCCTCCAAAAAGGGAGATAGATTTTGGCATAGATCTCCTTTTCGATACCCAACCTAACTCTATTCCCCCTTACCGTATGACCCCGGCGGAGTTGAAGGAGTTAAAAGAGCATTGAAAGATTTGCTGGAGAAGGGGTTTATTAGACCTAGCCAATCCCCTTGGGGTGCACCGATGTTGTTTGTAAAGAAGAAAGATGGGTCACTTAGGATGTACATCGACTGCCGGTAACTCAATAGGGTCACTATAAAGAGTAGATATCCTCTTCCAAGGATTGATAACTTGTTTGGCCAATTGCAAGGGGCTAGCTTTTTCTCTGATATTGATCTTCGTGTCCAGGTACTATCAAGTGAGGGTGAGGGAGTGTGATATGCACAAGACGGCCTTTCAGACTAGATATGGGCACGGTGAATTCGTGGTGATGTCCTTTGGGTTGACTAATGCACAAACTATCTTCATGGACCTAATGAATCGGGTCTTCAATCCCTACCTTGATTCCTTTGTTGTGGTCTTCATTGATGATATTTTGATCTATTCCTATAATAGGGAAGAACACATGGGCCATTTGAGGGTTGTGTTACAAAGATTGAGGGAGGAGAGATTATATGCTAAATATGACAAGTGTGAATTTTTGTTGAAGGAGGTTGCATTCTTAGGTCATGCAGTGTCGTGGCATAGTATAAAGGTGGATCTAAAGAAACCTGATGTGATTAAGAATTGGCCTAGACCATTGACCCTGTCTTATATTAGGAGTTTTTTGGGCCTTGCGGGTTACTATAGAAGTTTGTGAATGGGTTCTCCTCCATTGCTTCTCCTATGAAAAAATTGACTCAAAAGAAGGTTAAGTTTGTTTCGACCGAGGAATGTGAGAACAACTTCCAAACATTGAAGGATAGACTTGTGTCTGCTCCTATATTGTCACTACCGGATGGGCTTGAGGGTTTTGTCGTGTATTGTGATTCATTAGAGTTGGTTTGGGTTGTGTGCTAATGCAAAATGGTAAGGTGATAGCCTATGCTTCTAGGTAACTCAAAGTGCATGAAAGGAACTACCCCACCCATGATCTTGAATTAGCTATCGTGGTGTTTGCATTACAGAATTGGCGTCATTATTTATATGGGGTGCATGTTGATGTCTTCACCGATCATAAGAGCCTTCAATATGTCTTCACTCAAAAAGACCTCAACTTGAGATAAAGAAGGTTGCTAGAACTCCTTAAGAGCCATGACATGAATGTGCATTACCATCCAGGTAAGGCAAATGTTATGGCTGATGCTTTGAGTCGGGTGTCTATGGGTAACCTAGCTCATGTGGATGGTGGTGATAGGGAAATGGCTACGGAGGTGCATAATTTAGCTAGATTAGGGGTGAGGCTGGGAGATGTGGGTGTTGGTATTTTTGTTGTTGATAGTTCTAAATCTTCATTGATTTAGGAGGTGATAGCTAAACAAGATCTAGACTCCTCCATGCTTGAGTTGAAGGCCTTATTGAAAGAGAGCAAGGTAGAGGTTTTCTCCCAAGGGGGAGATGGGGCCTTTAGATAATAAAGTAGGTTGTGTGTTCCATGTGTTGATGGTTTAAGGGAGAGAATTCTTGCTAAAGCCCATAATTCCTCTTATTCTATCCACCCTAGTTTGACTAAAATGTATAGAGACTTGAGGGATGTGTATTGGTGGGGAGGCATGAACAGAGATATGGCCAAATTTGTTTTCGGTTGCCATAGTTATCAACAAGTCAAATCCGAACATCAAAGGCCAGGTGGCCTAACCCAAGACATAGAGCTTCCTACCAGGAAGTGGGAGGTGATTAACATGGATTTTGTGGTTGGGTTGCCCAAGACTAGGAAAGGATTTGATTCCATATGGGTGGTGATTGATAGAATGAAAAAATCGTCTCATTTTCTATTGGTCAAAACTACATATGGGGCTAAGGAATATGCAAGGTTGTACATCCATGAGTTGGTGAAGTCGCATGGGGTTCCCTTATCCATTATATCGAATCATGGTGCATAATTTATTTCACACTTTTGGAGATCTCTTCAAAGGGGTCTTGGTACCAAAGTTCACCTTAGTACGGCCTTCCAGCCTCAAACAAATGGCCAAGCCGAAAGGACAATTCAAACACTTGAAGATATGTTAAGGGCATGTGTCTTGGAGCTTAGAGGTAGTTGGGATGACCTTCTCCCATTGATTGAGTTTGCCTACATCAATAGCTATCACTCTAGCATCGGTATGGCTCCTTTTGAGACTCTTTATGGGAGACGTTGTAGATCACTAGTGGCTTGGTTTGAGGTTGGAGAGATGGCTTTGTTGGGGACAAATCTTGTTATCGATGCTTTTGAGAAGGTTAAGATGATTAGGGAAATGTTGAGGACAGCCCAAAGTCATCAAAAATCCTATGCCGATGTAAGAAGAAGTGACTTAGAATTCCAAGTGGGTGATTAGGTTTATTTGAAGGTTTCTCTAATGAAAGGTGTAGTCTGTTTTGGTAAAAATGGGAAATTGAGTCCAAGGTATGTTGGTCCTTATGAGACGATAAAGAGATTTGGAAATGTAGCTTATAAGTTGAAGTTTCCTAGTGAAATGAATTTGGTTCATCCGATATTCCATGTCTCTATGTTTAGAAAATGTGTTGGTGATACTAATGTCATTGTACCTCTTGATGATGTGGGTGTTGTTGAGGATAACTTAACCTATGAGGAGGTTCTGGTTCAAATCTTGGATAGATAATTAAAGAGATTGAGGAACAAAGAGGTAGCATCCGTTAAGGTTCTTTGGAGGAACTAACAAGTTGAAAGTGCTACTTGGGAAGCCGAAGAGTACATGCAAAAGCGATATCCTTGTCTCTTCGACTCCACTCAAGCCTAAGGTACTCATCCTAAGTTCTGTATGTTACTTCAAGTCTTACATTTCAGCCCCCATTTTGTTCATATGCATTCATGTTTAAGTTGGCAAACTTATGATGATTTTACACTTATTTTGAGATTTTGAAAATGGTGTCTTACATGCATTCTTGTAGGAGCTGATTTGTTCATGATCACTCTTGTCTTTTACTTCTCTCATACATTTGGAGATGAATGTTCCAAAGGGAAAGATATTGAAATGACCCCAAAAATTGCCCAAAAATGTGCTTCGGAATGCCTAAAATTTTGATTTCCTTATATCTAAAATTTCGTTCTTTATTTCGAAAATACAACTTCATATTTGTGATCAAGGAGTCAAAATTAGGTGAAAAAGGGTCCAACCTCGATTTAAGAGTGAAAGAATAGCAATTATAATTTTTTTAGTGACGATTTCCAGTGAGAAGTTTGCGACAGCTCCGCAACGCGCCTTAGTTCAAAATCGTCCTCGCATCCTCTCCGCGACATGGAGATGTGTATTTTTCTAGCAGTGATTTTCAATTATGTTCAAAATTATTGTAATTGTTAGGCCCAAGTTTTCTGAATGTGTCTTTACCCATACTTAGTCAAATTTCACCCTTATATCATTCTAAACATTTCCTAATACTCTCCAAAACACAGCCATATTTTCACTCGAAATCCAAGACTCAAAATCCTTATCTGGATTTAAGGATTCTTTTCAAGCTTCAAGTCTCCATTGTCAGCCTTCACCAAGAACTTCTCCAAAGCTAAGGTATGTGGTGTTGAACCATTGGGTCCTTTCACCCATGGTGCCTAAACCCTCTTTTACTTAGTATTACATGATTTAAAGTTGATTTTACATGTGAGTCTTGTATATTGAGAAATTTACTGCACAGTGATTTTTGTTCATGAAAGTATGGTTGATTTAGCATGTTTTGAGCTTCAAATCTTGGATCTAACGTTGGATTTGATGAGGGGTTTTTATAGGAATGTCTTGGGGGTGTTGCAAGGTGATTGTTAAAGGTTTTATTACTAATTTTCCTACATGATTTCATCACTAAATTTATGATCTTTTACCCCCATTAGACACCTCCAAGGTGTTTGATAAAATATTCGATTATGGTTTTGTGAGGAATTGACGGTCCAAAGCATGAGATATGATATCATTGATGATATGATGGTGAAATGAGCCTACGTATATGATATGTATGTTCTATATAATGTGTTGCATTAGCCCATGCCCGATCCGGGGCATATAGGAGCTCGGATAACCATGCGAGGGGTGTTGCACTTTGCCACCACGGTGTCCGGGTGTGAACAACATCTACCATGTGAGGGGTAAATACCTTTCTACCAGGGTGTCCAGGTGTGAACGACATCTGCCGTGTGAGTGGTAAATACCTTGCCACCGGGGAGACCGAGTGTGAACGACATCTCCCATCCAAAGTTTGGATTCTAGCTTGGTCTCTTCTACACATATTATGCCTTATATGAGTATGAGTTACCTAAAGCACATTTTACTTACGCATTGTTTATACATGTCATATTACTATCTCATGCCTACTACTTATTGTTATGCATGTTGAGTCTGAAGCTTATCTCTTGTTGCATTACATCCCACATACTTAGTACATTCAAATGTACTAACACATACTCTTTTCTACATGATATCACCATGTAGGAACTGGTGCCCAAGTTGATCATCCTCTTTTTCTACGTGGCTAGATGGTGTTATTCCAAGCTTGTTGGTGAGTCCTCCATTTCAGGGACTTCCATTTTTGTCTTCCTATTATCTATGGATTGTGACACCATCTTATGTTATATTTGGCTATGAGGGTGTGCCCGGTTACTTTTTCTTGGCCCCTGCTCTATCTATGTATTTAGAGGTGTTTGTTGGATACGTTGTATGTATATGATATGAGCCATGACTCCTTTTCATATAGTTTTGTCATTTATGCAAGCTTCCCTTAGCCTCATTGCCCTTGTTTAATATATATGTCTTTTGTGTGCTTCCATGACCAAGGATGTGTAATGACAAGATAAGAGGCTTGTTTGGGATTCCTTCTAGATTCCTTATTCGCCGTGACACGTTTAGACCCAAGCCTTGGTCATGACAGAGCCTGACATGTACCTTCTCTTTGTAAAAAACTTAAGTGACCTAGCCTTATTAGTTGTAAAACCCTGAAATTAGCCCTGGTCCTTCCTTGAATATTATGCACCTTGACTGAAGCAAAAAGCCTAAGTTGAGGGTGGCCCCCAATAGTGGCCCTTGTTCTAAGGTTGGATAATGTGCACCTTAACTTAAGCTATAAGCCTAAGTTAAGGATGGTTGGTGTAAGGGTGAAACACAAAATCAGGGGTATGGGAGGTTAGTGATACATGGAAAAGGATAAAGAAATGTATACCGGGTGCAAGCAAAATGAGTCAAGCCTTAGTTATGAGCTAAAAAGAAAATGAACTGTAAATCAAGGCAAAAGGTTGAAAAATCAAAAGAAAACACCCAGAAAAGATTGAAATAGTAGAAAGGGAGAACGGAATAAAAGTAATAGTGTTGGTAGGGAAATAAGTGTTGAAAAATGCAATGTCAAGGAGGGCCTGTCGTCACTATTTTCCCAAAGCATCATACCATAGCCCCCTAATCCTACGTTACAAGCTAGTAAAGTCCTACTGTGATCCTAGTCCTAGTAGTCATAGGTCTTAGTCATGAGTATAGGGGAAAGCATATGGTATTGGGTATGATACATGAATATCTTTTGTGAGAGTGAGTGATTTTGCATAGTCATAAGATAATACATGAAAATATCATTGTGAGTGAGATAAGGGACTTCTTTCTACAGGAGCACTTGCACTACATTGTCAATAGTAGACTTATTCAGTGATTGTGGCTTATTGATGGTTTCCTCGCTTGTCGTAGTTGCATTATCACATGCATTGAATTATGTTAGTTTACTGGATAGCTATCTGATTATAGTTTACTGGATAGCTATCTGATTATAGTTTACTGGATAGCTATACAATTGTGCTTTGAAAAGTAGTGCGTATCTGTGCTTAAGTTTGATGAGACGTATGCCATTAGATTGAGGTTTGTGTGTTATTATGTTGCTTATATAGATTGAGTCTGTCGCTTGAGGACAAGTAACAATTTTAAGTTGAAGGTGCTGATGTACTGTCAAAATACAATACTTTTGATACATAAAACTTGGGATTTTGTGTGTTCTCAATGCAAAGATAGTAGGTTTGATGTGTTTTTATGTTTGTTTTGCTAGATTTCAGGGTTGGCGTTTAATTTGGGAAAAATATACAAAAGTTGTTGAATTTGAGGATCCATGAGACCCTTTACGGGCCATAGAGTGTTCTACGGCTATGAAGGTAGTTTTGCATGTAATACTAGTGAAGGGTGGATTTCTGAAGTTTGGTCCACAAACATGTAGACGAGCTTTAGAGGACTTTACAAGATGTAGACCTAGTTTCATGCCTTAAGGGTCGGAGATTAGGATTTTCTATAATTTCATCAGACGAAACACACTACGGGCCATAGAGGGGTATCATAGAAGCCAAGTTCAGAATTGAAGCAATAGATCACGAAAGCCCGACCACGAGCCGTAAATCACTATATGGCCCGTAGAGTACCTCATGGAGCCTACCAACCCATTTGTCCTATTTTGTTTTGGATTTGTATTTTAAATATATAAATAGGTTTTTAGGTTATTTTTCTTAAGAGAGGGGTGAGAGTAAGTGGAGAAAAACATCAGAGAGTTTGAGAAATACTTGTAAACTCTAATTTTATCTTCTAAATACAATCTTGTGATTCTCATTGATGCTTTGGATTTTCTTGTTCTTATTTCAATTATCTAAGTTAGATGAGTAGTGTCTATTTTGGAGAACTAATTTGGATTCATGACGAGGCGGTCAACTACTGAAGCAATTCATCTTGTTTGGAGATTAATGGAGAGATAAGGAAAGAAAGATTGACCTCCAAATAGTGTTCATTGATCTCAAGAAGGCCTATGACAAGGTTCCAAGGGATGTCCTATGGAGGTTCCTAGTGGAGAAAGGTATCCCAATGGAATATATCATGGCAATTTAGGACATGTACGATGGAGCCAAAACTCGAGTCAGAATGGTAGGAGGAGACTCGGAGTATTTTCCTATTAAGATGGGACTCCATCAAGGATCTATGTTAAGACCTTTCTTATTTGCCTTGGTGATGGATGAGCTGAGGCGATCTATCCAGAAGGAGGTTCTATGGTGTATACTATTTGCGAATGACAAAGTATTGATTAATGAGACTTGGATTAAAGCTAATGATAGGTTGGAGGCTTGGAGACACGCCTTGGAGTCCAAAGGATTTAAATAAAGCAGGACCAAAAAGGAATACTTGGAGTGCAAATTCAGCGTTGCGAGGGATGAAGCAAATATTGATATGAGGCTTGCCACTCACCCTATCCCCAAGAGGGAAAACTTTAAGTATCTGGGGTCCATCATCCAGAGTAGTGGTGAT
>JAABOM020057457.1:0-15109 GCA_011800125.2 Solanum clarkiae | reverse complement strand
GTTTGTGGTGAGCTGGGTTTTCTGTTTGCAGGTTTGGGATAGTTACTAAAACAGAGGAAACTCTGCCGAAATTTTGATAAAATCTTTAACAAATGTGATTGGCAATTCAGTTTGTTATTGTTTGCGGTGCCCAATCGGCACTAGTCACGGCCCTGGGTTGAGTCGTGACAGGTTGTTAGCAAAAGAAGCGGTTTTGACACATGAGAACCTACGGAAGAGGAACAAAATCATAGTCACGCACTGTTGCTAATGTGGTGAGGCAGCTGAGACAGTGGAACATTTGTTTTTGCATTGCAGAATCACTGACTAGCTATGGAAGATTTTCATCAATCTCAGAGGCATACAATAGACAATGCCTAGTAAGATTGTTGACACTCTGTCTAGTTGGGAAGAAGCTGGGAAGGAAGCTAAAAATAGGAGCTACTGGAGAACCATCCCAGCTTGCATATGGTGGACCATCTGGAAGGAAAGAAATATTAGGTTTTTTGAAGACAAGAGCAGAACAATACAGAAAATTAAAACAGATTGTATTTTGCTTTTGTGTTTTTAGTGTACACAGAGCTATCCTATAGATGCAAAAAATTATTGTAGGTGAGCTGGAATCTTGCTAGGATTAGGAGTTCTTATTTCATTGATATATTTTGACCTACTGTAAAGGGATTTAGCACTACCTAAGTGCTGAATGTTAATACAAATGTTACTTGCTCAAAAAAAAATTACTACAGGATTGATATTAACTGAAATTAGAGGGACCTGAAAATGGTCAAGGATTTTAAAAGAATAAGGTTGATCAGTTCAGATTTGAACTTAGTCTTCTGCTTGCTGGAATCAGTGTGGCCATCATTATTATCTTGCTTATTACTTGCCTATTTGCTTGACAGAGTTTGTCGAGTATAATCTCTAAACAAAGCTGTGCAATTGACCACTTGTAATATTTTACGTCAGCATGCTACACTCTTCTCTTAATTATACATCAATTTTGATGGAAGTAATGGAAATGTTGCATCACAAGAATCAGTCGATGACTGTGTACGACATCAGGAAGAGCATATGATAGTTTCTGCTGAAAGCAAACATTGCAGACTTAACAGCTGCTGAAGGGAAAAAAATTCTCTCATGTCTCACTTGTTTATTCCTGTTTTCTGGTTTATTAGTGCATGTAGCTCCATTTGGCCTTTGTAGCTCTATTTTTTTCGCTTGCAATTTTTTCTGGTGGTATTTTTTTTTTTTTGGACAGAGTCATTCGACAAATATGGTAACCATATGCGAAAAGATGAGCACATCAAGTTGACGCTGCAAGGATTATGTTTTCTAGACAAAGGAGATTCTTTTCCTAAGATGGTTTTCTTTTCTCTTTTGGGTTGTCACATTCAGTGTCCTAGTTTGTTACAGGGAAAACCACATTTAAGAAGATAGATTATACTTTCTTTTCTTCAAGTTGCTAAGTCACACTATGAAGGTCTGGAAGAGAGTGGTGGAGATGAGGGTGAGAAGTGTAGTGTCTATTTCGGAGAATCGGATTGGATTCATGCTGGGGCGGTCGACTACTAAAGCAATTCATTTTGTTCGGAGATTAGTGGAGAAATATAGGGAAAGAAAGAAGGACCTTCATATAGTGTTCATTGATCTCGAGAAGGCCTATGCCAAGGTTCCAAGGGATATCCTATGGAGGTGTCTAGAGGTGAAAGGTGTCCCAATGGAATATATCAGGGCGATTAAGGAAATTACGACAAAGCCAAGACTCGGGTAAGAATGGTGGGAGGAGACAAAGAGTATTTTCCTTTTGAGATGGGACCCCATCAAGGATCTGTCTTGAGCCCTTTCCTGTTTGCCTTGGTAATGGGTGAGTTGACGCAATCTATCTTAGAGGAGGTTCCATGGTGTATGCTATTTGCAGATGATATAGTACTGATTAATGAGACTCGGACTAAAGTTAATGATAGTTTGGAGGCTTGAAGACATGCCTTGGAGTCCAAAGGATTCAAACTGAGCAGGACCAAAACAGAATAGTTGTAGTGCAAATTCAGTGTTGCAACGGATGAAGCAAACATTAATGTGAGGCTTGCCACTCAACCTATCCCTAAGAGGGAAAGCTTTAAGTATCTGGAGTCCATCATCCAGAGTAGTGGTGATATTGAAAATGATGTCACACATCGTATAAGGGCGGCATGGACTAAATGGAGGCTTGCCTCAGGAGTATTGTGCGACAAGAAGATACCACCTAAACTCAAAGGTAAGTTTTACAGAATGGTGGTTAGACCATCTTTGCTGTATGGGGTGGAGTGTTGGCCAATAAAAATGCACATGTTCAAAAGATACATGTCGCAGAGATGAGGATGTTGAGATGGATGTGTAGCCACACCAGGAGTGACAAGATCGGGAATGAGACTATTCGAGAGAAGCTAGAGGTAACTCTTGTAGCTGATAAGATGAGGGAAACAAGACTGCGATGAGTACTGATGCTCCTGTGAGGAGGTGCGAGAGGTTGGTTTTGGGAGCTGCACGGAGGGGTAGAGGTAGACCGAAGAAGTATTAGTGGGAGGTGATTAGACAGGATATGGCAAAACTTTATCTCACCGAGGATATGACCTTAGATAGAAAGGAGTGGAGGTCGCGAATTAGAGTAGCAGGCAAAATTGGTTGATAGGATTAGGTGGATGTCCGGCCTTGGTGTATAGTAGGGTAGTAGGAGTGGTCGTGTTTCATATCATGTGTTGTCATTATCTGTCGTATGTATGTTAATTTTATCGTATTTACATATTGTTATGTGTTTTTCATTATTAGTCGCCCTTTCTATTCCCTTTCCTTTCCTTTTTGTCAAATCTAGTTTATTCTGCTTATGGGTTTTTAAGACAAGGATTTCCATGAAACAACCTCTCTACTTCTATGAGGTAGTGGTAAGGTCTGCGTACATTCTACCCTCCTTAACCCCACTTGTGGGATTCCACTGAGTATGTTGTTGTTGTTGTTGTTGTTTTTCTTCATTTATCACCATCTTTTTAGCAATATGAAGAGTGAGAAATAGTGCCTTTCTTTTTTGACTTGTTCGATCTTACAATGTCTATTGAGATTTGTATTTTGGGGTGATTTTAAGGTGTCTCATACTTCTGAGCTGACAAGAAGTTTCAAAAAATCAGATGTATTAAGAAATAAAACTAAAGATGATAAGAATAATGTTCTCTTCCTAATTTATGCTATAATTTGTTTAATCATTTCCAGTCAAATCCCATAGGAAAACAAGTATTCGAGTTCTTATCACTTTGTAATTAATCAATGTTCAAATGCATACTGAAAGCAGGGACCTTATATGATGATGATACTTAGTGAAAATGTTTATCGAGAACAGTCAAAAAATCGCACATAACGCTATTCAAATATGACGTATCACAAGATAACTGGTTTAAGATCAATCAAGGTACTATTGAGTTTGTTATGGTTCCTTTATGCATTTAATTTTGGGGCTTAGCTAAAATTAAGAAAGTAGGTGCTTTCAAATAGGTCTGAGCCAATTCGGAATTATCCTAGTTTTACCATCTATTTCGCTATGTAACTTGTGTACTTATTAATGTAGATGTAGATTCACTGAAGTTTTTAAATATTACACCTATGTGGGTTGCTGGCTTGGTGCATGATGATTGATTTTTGATGTCCAAGTTCTTTTAAACTTGTCTGTTTCCATGTTTGTTTGCTATTTCCAGCTTTCAAGTTGTTTACATTCATAAGATTTTGTGATGTAGGTTGTGTAAACCTTGGTGGAACCTTGAAAGTAACAACAGGATATGGTAAACCTGGTAGCCACGGAGCGATTCAGGCATCTATCCTATTGTATTGACGCAATTGGAAGATCAGGATTTCTCCCTGCCGCTCAAGCGGGATCAGATCGGGCTTTAGCGAGTGTACTTCAACATAATAAGAAAGTTGTGCAGTAATAAATATTGTGTTGATTATCTTCTGTCATGTACAAAGAGTCATTACCTGCATAACTTTTTTGTGATGGCATAAGTGACACACTTGCAATATGCAGATGATACCCTGATCTTTTGTGATGCTGAGGAGAAACAACTGAAGTACCTAAGAGGTGATCCTAGTTTTATTTGAAGGTATTTCTGGTTTGCACATCAATTGGGGGAAGAGTGTGATGTATCCCATCAATGAAGTAAATAACTTGAGTGGTTTAGCATCAGTGCTGGGTGGTGAAGTAGGTGCCCTACCTACTACATACTTGGGAATGCCTTTGGGAGCCAAATCCAAGTCCACAGACATATGGCATGGTGTAATTGAGAAGTGTGAGAAGAAATTGGCCAAGTGGAAATCTCACTACATATCAAGGGGGGTAGACTGACCCTTATTAACTCAGTACTTGATACTTTGCCAACCTACATGATATCCCTATTTCCTATCCCTGCAGGGATCATTAAGAGGTTGGATAGTATCAGGAGGAATTTTTTGTGGCACGGCAACAAAGATAAGAAGAACTTCCATCTGGTGAAATGGAAGGAAGTCATGACAAGCAAGAAAAATGGAGGACAGGGAATAAAGAATCTGAAACTGCAAAGCGAGGCTCTTTGTATGAAGTGGCTATGGAAGTATGCAAACAACAGCCAGATGCTTTGGAGGAAAGTGATTGGAACTAAGTTTGAAGCAGCGGACAACTGGACAACCAAAGAGGTAACTACTCCTTATGGGGTAAGCCTCTGGAAGTCCATCAGAAGTTTGTGGAATGAAGTTAAAAGGAATTCAAAGGCAAAAGTAATGGATGGGAACAAGACTAGATTCTAGAAGGACCTTTGGCATGAGAAAGGGAACATGGAAGATCTCTTTCCAGACATCTACAACCTAAGTATGTTTCAACAAAGCACTATATCAGATTTGGGGTCACCACAAGGACAGAATTTTATTTCACGAAGGCAGCTAAATGATTGGGAAATTGGGAGAGTTGCTGAATTTATATACACTGTGAACACCTTCACTGGATTACAAACAGGAGAGGACAGACTATGGTGGATTGGAGATAACAAAGGAGTGTTCAAAGTCAACAAAGCTTATAAGTTGATGGATCAAAAAGCCCAACATTGTTCCAGATGGCCTTGGAAGCAAATATGGAAAAGCAGAATCCCTCACAAAGTCTCATGTTTTGTGTGGTTAATGGCTAAGGAAGCAGTTCTTACACAAGACGATCTGATGAAAAAAGGGATGACCTTATGTTCCAGGTGTTTCCTATGTGGGGAAGCATCTGAAACTGTTAACCATTGGTTCCTACATTGCAGGTACACTCTGTTGAGAATATTCTTAAGTCTCAAAGGCATCTCATGGACTATGCCCAGGAAGGTGGTTGAGACTTTACTATGCTGGGAGGAAGCAGGGGTACACGCGAAGGATAGGGGTAGATGGAGGATTATCTCGGGGGCTATCTGGAAAGAAAGGAATTCAAGATGTTTTGAGAGCATAGAGAACAATGTGCAGAAAGTGAAGCTAAACTACATATTACTTTTAGTTTTCTGGTGTAATCAGTTATACTCTAATGACACTGTCTCTATTATTGATGTGCTAGATTCAATTTAGACATAGAGAGGTGATTTCAGAAAAGCTCTTGTATATATGGTTTCAGTCAACCCATGTACTGTTTTGCCATATAACACAAAGTTACCATGTTCAAAAAAAAAAAGGTATATCAAGCCAATGGTAGTACTGCATAACAATGTGCTGACTGCTGGTACTGTTGCTTCTGCTGCAACTTCATTTGCCTATTTTGACTGGGTCTTCTTTGTGGAACTGTTAAAATTGACTTCAGGTCGAACTCAACGTCAAAAACTAGTTATGTGGTGAGGATTATCCAAGACCATTTATAGAGACAATAGCTCATTTTCCTACCAATTTAGGACACAACATACACACACATACACTGGCGGCTGGACACAGAGTGGACTACAATGTGGCTCTGTTAGCATGCTAAGAAATTGGACCTTAAGATTGCTCAAGAACTTATCAGGAGTCAATAGCCAACATGTTTTCAGAATAACTTTTGAAAAGGAAGACCTTTAATCCTCTGGAAGTATGTATTCCGTAGAACCAACAGGAAGTAATAATTAAGGATCCACGACAGTTGAGTATTTTTTTTCCATCTGTGTTAAGGTCACTTTATTTTGGTGACAATGAAGGTGTGGAGAAAGTGGTACTTGAAAAATAGCTGGATCATATGGTCTCTAGTCCTCTTGACCAATTATTGTTTCTGCCCACGGTTTCCCTTTCCGTTGTCTGGCGATGATGTAGTTTTCAAGATAGAGTTCCAAACTGATAGGAGATCACTGTGAGTTGCATCCACGGTTTGTTAATACTCCTCAAATCAAATAATTTTTTCCAATAGTTCAACTTTTCTGTGTCACAAACTTTGAGATTCCTTTTCTTTTTTTTCTAGCATTGCCCTTAGCTTACAGAAGAGTGGGGCCAATAGTATTTAATTTCTCAATCTTTGTAACTGGAAATTACTTGGCTTGTCATTTTGTTGACATTCTGAATCATATCTCTTTAAGAATTTAAAGTCTGAAGGACAAAAATTATGGGATAGAGAACTGTTTGTTCGTCATGGTAATGATAAGTTGGTTTTATTATTAATGTTGCATCCAACCTACATCAGGTACCTAAGTTCCCATTTGGAAGAGGTTGTTTTTGAGGTTAAAAATTCTGCTGGTGCAGTGGATGAAGAAATCGACAGTGAAGAGGAAGATGGCCACTCCCAAATCCTTGTGATAAGGCAGGACTCCTTGAGGGAAGAAGACAATGTGAGATACAGCTTCCATCGTGGACGCTGCATTGTCCGCTCCATTCCTCTTTCGAATAATGAAGGGCTTTTCTGCTTTGTAGCCACTCACTCGTTTCCATGAGCTGCAAACAAGCATAGAGGTTGTATTTTAGGTGATTTACTATCTTCTATCTTGCTTGGTATCATAGCCTCATTCTTTTATCTGCAGGTGCATGTCGAGAAAGCAGTAGTCAGTACGCATAAACTTACACAACCTTAGAAGTCCAAAGAAAGAGATTATGCTTCTTGAGGATTCATATTATTCAAGAAACCCAAGAATAATGTATGATAACACCTATGATGGAAGTAGGAGTGGCAAACGAGCGGGTCGAGTCGGATATGAGTCGATCAAATATGAATTAAGTAAAAATGGATAAACTACCCAACTTGACTCATATTTTAAATGGGTAGAAATGAGTTGCCCAATGATATATTCTTGAGAATGAGTATTCGAGTATCTGAGTATTTGAGTTCTGAATATTTGAGTTTTTTATGGTATTCGTGCTTGATGGGTCTCCTAGTTTACTCAGCATTCGAGGACGAATGATCCCAAGGGGGAGATAATTTAACACCTCATTTTTTTAAGCTAAGACCGATGCATCTTTCATATGATATAGGATTTTAATTAATGATTCTTAATTGAACATAGGTGTTAAAGTCAATTTTTTAGTGTGGGAATAGAATTGGAGATGATATAAGGTTGCAGTTCTAAGGTAAGATTTTATAAAAGTAGATGGACCAATGACTTTTAAGTTGTATATACATGCTAGGATCAATTCTTAAGTATTTAAAGTATATTAGATGTGATTTAAAGTCAGAAGGGATCTTTTACATCAAGCTAAGTCTAAAAAATTTCTACCAACTAAGTTTTAGTATGAGTTGATAGAAGGGTCAACTTCAAATGACCATGTCTCCTAAAATATAACGAGTTAGGTGACCCATAATATATCAAATTGAAGATATTTACATTAGCTTTCCAACGAGTAAAAAGTTATAATCATTTTATTGAAGACGTGCAGAGACGTTTGAAGGTCCGTGACAGCTTCGAGTCGCAGACTTGACGCAAACCTTTTCTGGATAAGCTAAATGACGTCCTTTTATTTTATTTTGAGGGTACTTTTATTCTAAAATCATTGGGGTCCATTTAAGGTCCCAAAATGCATAAAACATCAGTTTTCATAAGTAAAATCTTCTCCTTCACTCCTAAATATAAACGCTCAAGAATCATCAAGAAAATCATCAAGTTAGGGCTAGCTTTCAAGATTCATCCTCAAGGTAAGTATTCTTCATAAATTTCAATCTACCAAACCCAAATTTCTTCATCTATTCATGAATCTCTAATAGAATCTTAAATCATAACCTAGGGTTTCAAGAAAACGAATTCAAGAATTTCAAGAAAGGGTTTCTTAATTCTTCCTCTTCAAGAATTAGGGTTCTTTATCAAGAACTCTAAAGATTCTAAGTCAAGAATTTAAGAATCAAAGAGAAGCCCTTCAAACAATGTCTTTCTAAGTTCTTCCACTCTAAAAGAACTACCAAGATCGAGATTTTCTCCAAGAAAGCTAGTATTCATCAAATTTCGATTGTGATGCGAACTTTCCAGATATGTAAGGCTAAACTAAAACATGGGAATGTTCTTCCATGTGTTCTCATTGATGGTAATAGAGGAGTTGAGAGTATAATTAGTCTACATACATATTTCCTGAATATTTCCTTGTAAATTATATATATATATATATATATAACATGTATTTTCATGTGTTGATGATTATCATAAACTTAATTTACTGATTAAATATTTTTACATGAGTTATTTTCACAAGCCCTATATGTTACTTTGTAAAAAATGTATGAATGGAGTCTAAAGCCTTGACTTGAGTATGTTAGTTGTGATTGTGTTGTGAGTATGATGATGATTTAATAGATCTTGATGGTCCCATGAGTATTCATAATTAAACTCCAGAGATTTATCTAATTGACTTATTTCTAATGATTGATCTAAGCCTTAAGCTATTGAATGAGAATTGAGTTAATGAGATAACTTGAGATGATGGGCCGAAAAGCCCAATTGAGTTAAGTTAATGAGATGATGAGAATCTCTATGAGAATAATTGAGATGATTGATTGAGATGAAGAGTCTTATGAGCATTGAGTCTTGGGAGGAGTGTCAAGCACCGAAATGAATGAGAGTAAATCTAACTCGCACTCATTAACTACGTCGCCAAGCATAGGTGAGGATTGAACCATTACACCAGAGGTTCCCTATTGAGTTGATATCCTTCAAAACAATAGACGACTTGAGAGATTAGACCCCTTGGGGATCCAATTAGTTCTTTACCTATCAAGCACGAAACGACTGTGGAAACATCAGCAGGGTTGTTGTACAATCACTAGCTCATTGTTATCGGATAAGAGAAAATCCCAGATAGGTCTCATACTGATAGTACTCTGAGTTGATGTGATTGGTGTGATGTAGATTGGTCATTGTCTACTCTTATTCTTACTTTAGTTGGACATTTGACATTCTGATTGAGTATCTTCTAAGTTGATGTTATTCTGTATTATTCTGTCTATATTTGTTTTATTCAACCATTTTACATACTCGTACATTCCACGTATGGACCTTCATTTGGACTGCATCATTTTATGACACAGAGACAGGTACAAGAAATCATCAACTAGTGCTTCGTTAAGGATCTATTCACATTCAGTTGATCGGTGAGACCTCCGTATTTCGGAGGATTTACATATTTCTACTATATTCTAGCTACTAGAGTTAAGATTTTCTTTTATTTGATTTGAGGTAGCCATGAACCTGTCATTGGCACCATCTAGATAGTAGATTACAAGCTTCATAGACTAGATAGTGATGAGTTGATGTTGAGACCTTTACCTCTTGACTAATTTCTTTTAAAACTTTTCTTACATCACAGAATTGGAGTTTGATTGTTGGCCTATGACTTTTATATATTGAGACAGTGATGATTTGATTTGTCCATCTTATTTTCTCTTTATCTTAAGTCTTCTGCTGATTGAATGAATATGATGAGGCTAACTGGTTCGCTTAGGAGCCAACAATGATTTTTGAGTGCCGACCACACTAAGGGTATCCTCCCGGAGTGTGACCGTTTTTTCATCACGGGTCTAAATTTTATCGTTATAATTATGATTTTTGTAGACTACCAAATTTTTTTGGTTCTATCACAATTAATCAAAATGAGAAAAAATTAATTTCTCAAAATAAAGTTCTTAATATAACAAAATCAATTACTTTTTCACTAGCTGAAGTTATTTTTTTTATTTCAACCTCCATGATAGAGTTAGCAAATGATTTAATTTGTTTTTCTCACTCCCGCAAATATTATCAATTTTTTTTATCTGATTTGCTTGTACCTGCCAAGTACTTTTACTACAAACACAACTTCAAGTCAAGTTGTCAGCCACATATCTCATATTTTCATTAGACTAGCAAATTCCTTTTCTTCTTTGGCACATTATTTTCATACAATTGAATCAAAGAAGTAGCATAACAAAGTTATCTTTCACAATTTTCTCAGCATAATGTGACCTGACAAGAAAATTTTTATCATATGTTTTATGGTATTTTTCATTCCAAGAATGAAATTTATCTCACCCAAATATTTCATATCAATATGGTTACTCAACATTTTTTTCTTATCATTTCTTTGATAACATGTTAGAGCCAAAACTCACCAAATCATATGTAAAAAATAAACATATGGTTTATTTCAAAATAAATATATCACATGTAATACTCTATTTAGAGTATTTCTATCAAAGATGCAAAAATCACAATTTCACAATAATTTTTTTTCATTTCATGAACCCACACTATTTCTAGAATTTTAATATCACAGTGTTCATGAAAAGAAATATCACTTTATTCATAAAAATGTTTAGGTAAAATATTTTTTCTTCTTTACCTTTTCTCCGCTTGAATTGAGCAAGTAAAAATACACTTTATCCTTACATCTCTTCTCTTCCATCGCTTAAAGACAACGATGTTGAAGAGGAATGATGTTGCTCTGATCACACTTTTTCAAACTTCAACAAGAGCATGAATCTCCCAAAAATTGTTGGTGTAATACACCACAAATACAATAAATTACAGTTAAAAATAAAATGACAAAATTGAATAAAAATTAATTCAGGCTGAGACATGGATATGTCGCTCTCTTTAAGGAGATTCAAGTCCATTACGGCATAATCTACACCGATCTCGCAGATATACACTTGACTCGTCCCCTCCAGGATATAACAACCCAACAATGTTGTATGACTCAAACAACTTCAGATTAGTTGAAGAGTCCAAAGCTTCATAAAAAGAACATCTTCCTTCAACATATAATTACTCTCTTTTGTATAGTGAATATAGTTGAAGACTTAGAATATTTTCTTTGTCTCAACTCTTTCTTTCACTATTGAACGCTTCACCACACTACAATATTTTATCCGCACTTTACATTTGTTCTCTCCATATTTCTTCTTCTTCACCACAAAATAAAGTAAGATCACCACTATTTATAAGTGACAAATTCATCCTTGTCTTGAATAGGAATTATAATGTGGATAATAATGTAGGTATATGAATGGAGGAATCATGTCTTGGAGGTTACATGAGTTAGAAGACACTAATGGGGTAGTGGTTACATGAGTTATAAGCCAATAATGGTCATACAAGTTACAAGAAACTAATAAATATTTCCACCACAATTTATACTCACTAATATATACACTTAATATTTTATTTTAATAATAAAATGCATATACACCAACATAAGCCTTTGAGGTGGCTAATAGAGTTGAGGAATTTGAAGTAGTGTCTTTTTCTGATTAAACTTGGCATAATTAGTCTATCGGCTATAGTGAAAGAAGTGAATCCCAAAGAGTAGAATATTGATTGGTGCTACCAGGTCAGTGTTGTCATCTCTCTGGAAATTCCATGTCAATGTTTCAACTTTCAAGGAGAAAAGCTAGTTATTTTAGGAAGAGGATCAAAAGGAAAAAAGAAATTGATGATGGAGAAGCTCTTGCAAGTTTCTGTTACGTAAAAGGTGGTCCTGACATATATTTTCTGTTCCTTGTGTCTCTGCACTTCTCCCTGAACTTTTCCTTACTTTCTTGTTCTGGTGCTATAACTAGTCTTGCAATTTAACAGTCTGTTAAATTGGAAGAGATCCTGTGATTACTTGTTGTAAAGATAACTAATTAGCAACTTGCTGTCAACTTCTTTTTAGACAATATTAAATGCATCTTACAACTTGTAACATAAAATGCTCATGGATGCAACTTATATCGGTCTTGATTCTTTTGACTACTTGGACGTGCAGCTGCTCACATCACCAAAACCTGAACAACTATATGTCAAATATGCTCATGGCATACTTGGCACTGTTGCACTTCTTGGGAGATTCTGACCCATAAGCTTAGCAGGTTGGTGCTGGTATCCTTTTCTTTAAAACGATCGAGTATAGGAACTTCCTTGGCAGTATGGATGTTATTGAGTGTGTTTTCAACATATCTTGGAGAAGATAAGATGCTGGTTGTAGAATGCAACTGCTGCCAGAGCTCTTGAAAATTGTTAAATGGGTGGAAATGTGAATTGTGCCAGTGCTCTTGAGATATTAGCAGCTAAGGGGGCGTTTGGATTGACTTTTTCTTAGTGATTTTTAAGTTAAAAATCAAAAGCCATAAGATAGGAACCTAACTTTTGGCGTTTGGTTTTATTATTATGTTTTTTTGTATGTGCGCACTTTTTTAACTTTAAGAAAGTACTTTAAAACATTTTTTTTTGTATTGCCCAAACACGTCCATAACTAAAAAGTGCTTAAAAGCCAAAAGTCACAAAAAATGAGCTAATCTAAACACCTACTAAGCTAGGAATTTCCAGCGAGGGAGGATATAAAGTAAAACCGTTTCTTTTTTCTAGTTCACTTTAATACTAATTGTCATCATTTGTTATGATTTTAGGTTTCTTGATCCAATTAATACATCTTGTTTCAGCTATTTCTGGTCATTGCTCTCTGAAAAAAAAAAGGTGTTAAGGTCCTTGCTTTTTATTTCAGGCATATAAGCAAGGAGTCTGCAGAGATCCCCAAATAGAACTTCTTTTTCCGCAACCTACTTTATCAAATAGAGAAACTCCCCCTGGCCTTTTGGCCGATGTGGTCAATGTGACATTCCTTCCTGTGTAACATTATTTGCAGTTTAGAACTGCTTCAGGTGATCGTCTCCGGAGACATTATTTTATCATCTATTTGGTAATTAAGGTTCAAGTCAACAAGTCTAGAGAGCTCCTTTGCATGACAAGTTCCGGCATAGAAGATGGTGTGGTTTCCTTGGATGGTGGAATGATGAGAGAAATTGGAGTTGTATCTCTACCTATTGGATCTGAGTATGTACTTTCTTTTACCTACTTCTCTACTATTTATTTGTTTCTTACAGAGATAAGTAGATTTTACCTGTCATCCATGACTCTTAAACGATTAACGTTTGTCTTTATTTTTCTTTAAAGAACCATACATTCATTTCCAATCATCTGTCCGGAAAGATAATTGCCCCTCTTACCTAAGGAAGTGGAAAGAATGAAGAGAATCAAAGACGTGAAGTTGGAACTAAATCAATTGCAAGATCAAATACAGGACTACTAGGACTGGTGCAAAGTACAAGAAGTTGGCCTAAAGGCTCAAGTATAAAAGTAGGTTGATGATCAGTTGGAACCTTATCTTGTACAACTCTGACATGGATATCGATCCGTTGATGCTAGGTTGCTTCTTCTGACACTTGTACCATTAATCAACCTAAAACAAAGTATATATGTTTATTTATACTGGAGACTTGCCTTTTCTAGAACACAGGTTAGTGTACTATGCAAATGAATACCTACAGTTGTCCAAGTAAACGAACGATCAAGGTGTATCTTTTTCATCTACTTTGTCTCAGTCTTGGTGGGCAGATTTACTTAGATGTCTTTTGTAAAGTCATATGAATCAATTGTCAGAACATATATTAATAATGTGCTTTTTTCCGTTTTGCAAACAATTCCAGTAATATGTACTCCCTTCGTTCAAAAATAGTTATTCACTAATGACTTGACATTAAAATTAAGAAGCAGTAAATGATAGGGGTTATTTTACCAAATCACCCTTTGAATATAATAAATACAATATCTTGAAAAATATAATAGGAAAATGACTACAATTTTGATAAGGGTAAATTAGGAACTAAATATTAAATTATCTTTTGATTTCATAAAATGGACAAGTATTATTGGACATTTATTATTAGTATAGTGAACAAGTAAAAATGGACGAATGGAGTAATTACATGTTACTAATTCAGGAAAAATATAAAATGTCAATCATTATTTTATTTAAATATAGTACTTTAAAAGTATAAAGGTTAAAAATATTACTTGAACCTTTTGTTCTTCGTTACAAGATTCTATTTTTAATAAAATTGTAATTTACTTTTTTTCAAATATCCATTTAATTGCAAGTGACATAGATTTTGGCGTACAAATTATTCTTTTTGTATCAAACAAAGAATATATATTTTTACTATATAGAAAAGTCAAGTCAAGAACGACCACGGTCAATTTTGTAGATATGCTTATTTTTAAAGGGTAAAATGGTAATATTGATGTCATTAGCAAATCAGGCTGCTCTTTGTTTTCATCGTAATATTTTATACTTTTCTTATTACGTGGCTGCCTCAAATCCATAAATTAGAAAATTCTTTTCTACTTTAATCATCTACAAAGAGTTGTCTAGAATAAAAATATGATTGATTTTATCAATCCACTTCATATCTAGAAGGATATCCTTTACTAAAAGATCCGAAGGTTACTCTTCCAATTCTCGGAAAGACTTTCAATAATTTCTTGTCATTTTAGGTATAATTTTGTTTATATCTTCTTCTTGGATTTTGTTCATTATCTTAGTTTGTCTATAAAGAGAGGGAAAGGTTGAAACTCCAGTTTAAAATTTTAGGTTAAGAAAAGCCCTTTCTTGATTCGATGATGATATGATTTTTATTTTCATACTTAGCTTCCCTCTTCCTGCGCCATTTTTTTTTTTCAGATTTGATCACATCTTTGTTTATTTATTAAGTAATTAAAATAAGGGTAATGCTAAATGGCACAAAAGAGTTTGACACAAATTGGCACAAAATATCAATTGATATTTATGCCCTTTTGGATAATACCAACTAGTTTCCCTCCACATTTAGTTTTTCCTCCAAAATTATCAACTTAGATATTGTCTTTCGGAGGTTCGAAATTTTTTCAAA
>JAABOM020057456.1:0-15111 GCA_011800125.2 Solanum clarkiae | reverse complement strand
TATATAGCAAAGAGTGTAATATAACGAGATGCTATGAAAATCGTGATGCATGATATGCAAATGATACATATATATAGTGGGATGTGACCTCAACCAACATGAGTAACACCAAGCGAGGTATTACTTATAATCCAGATGAAATCTCCTCATTGGTAAAGAGGTGGTCTACTTGCCAAAGATAATCCATACTTCACCTTATAGGCAACCACATTTCGTACGAAGCAACCTTCCTTACGGGCATCCCCATTTCTGATAGGATTTTCATAGATAGCTTGTCATGTCACATAGTTTCTTCTCTTTACTGGCATCTACATTTCAGAGGCAACTTTCCTTATGGGCATCCCCATTCGGAAAGGAACCTATGCTAGGCACATAGTTTTGGGATAAAGAGAGAACCCTCCATCCATCAGTGCTAAGTCATCATCCCACTACAATATATATATATATATATATATATATATATATATATATATATATAACATGCTTTCCAAAGACAATAGCCATTTCCAAACCATTTCGATACCTTCTTAGGCTTAAAGGTCAAATGATAATTTCATAGTCAAAGCACTTATGCATAGGAATAGCTCATTCATATACAAAATGGTGCAAACACCCAAGATGCTCAAAGAGCCATAATCAATAGACATATATGTGATCACAATATTGTCATAACTAATATCTTATCAAAATCATATCATAGAACATAATTGGGCTTAACCCATAACATAATTCTCAAAATAATCCAATATCATGAATGCAAATGCTATGAATGATATGAAGAAGGCACGAGTAATTAGGATTAGATCTAAAATCAACAATATATTGTGAAACTAAAGTAGATACATGCACCATGAAATCCATATTTAAATCCAACATAAAATCACCCATGCATAAACAAGTCTTAAAGAGGACATGCATACTTATAATTCCATAAACCCAAAGTAAATCATCATGAAATGATTTAAATCACATTAAAATCATCAAATAAATACTACCCATACATAATTACAATTTTTGGATTTTATAATCTTCAAAACCCCGATTTAAATTAAACAAGAAATCCATGAAATTACTTGAAAATAATTTTGTGTCTCCTTAGTTGAATGGAAATCAAGGATCAACCCACATCTTCACTAAGATGAAGAAACCCCTAAGTAATTTAAAGAGGACTTGAAACCCCTAGCTCAAATGTTGAAATCCCAAAAGTTCTTTTAGTGGAAAGCCTTTGAGAGTGTTTTGAGAGATTCAAATTATGAGGGATAAGTTTGAATATTTGAAATAGGTTTTAGGTCTTTAGATGACCTTAGAATAGTTTAGGAATTCCCAAAAGACCAATAAAAATAATCGAATTTATGAAAATACCATTAATGAATCGGAGTAAAAATTTAACGAAAGTCACTTGACTAGAGGGTAGACGGTCCATGTGACACTACATGGTCCATTTACCTGCCCGTGAACCCACACCTAGACAAATTTTTGGAAATTTTGATCTTGAACTAACACATAGAATTTTTCCGCACAAATCACCAAACGGACTAATAAATAGTCCATGTGGAGCCACACAGTCCATGTGATGCTCCCTTCACCCCAGTCCGTGTGATGCTCTCGTCACCCCAACCTAAGGAAAATTTTGTGAAAACTTTACGAGTCGTTGATTCCATACTTAAAATATTTTTCACTATGGAGACTTCATGGAAGGCCAAACGGCCCGTCAAGCACCACATGACCCCGTGTGGTTGGTTGTGTGGCCTCCCTTAGCTCCAAAGATGGGCGATTCAAGCCTAGGCCATACTATGGCTCCTCCACACAGGCCGTGAAGTGTCACACGGCCCATGTGGGGTGCCAGTGAGGTATGCCTTAGCTTGTAGCTCCATCCCAAGGCCAACATGCAAGATTTGAGGCCAAGTGTGGTCTCACTTGAGGCCACGTGACTCATGTGACCCCACACGACCTGTAGGGTCTCTCTTGAAACACAATTGGTCCAAATCATTGCTCAAAATGAGATTTCTCAGGGTCCAATGACAACGTACGGAATCTGAGTCAGTACAACATGGCTGAACATTTTTAATAGGAAAGTTATGTACTTACACCGATATTCCTACAATATATGCTTATCACATAATAATTCAAAATAATTACATATTATCTCACTAATTAGATAATTTTGTACCAAATTCAAATCAAATATATGCATATGGTATTAGGTACATGAGAAGTCTAACAAATTCATGCATATTGTATTAAAACATTCATTAATTCCATAGCAGATCAATAAGGCATTCATAGTGTCTTTTGTGTAGTTGAATAGTTACTAATTCAATTGCAACAAAAGAAAATGACCCTAAAAAATAAAACTAATTCATCTAAACACAAACACACATGAGACCCAATAGTGTTTTTCAACCTTCCATTAATTGGATTACCATTATGTCCCTACATTACATTAAAGTTTGATTAACCATCTAATAAATCTTAAAATAAATTAAAAATCCCATTTTCTCAAAATGTAAATATGCATTCTAATAAATAATTCTATTCATATTAAATATAAAATAAAAATTAGTTAAAAATTAATAACTATAATAATCATTATAATAATTATAGTTGAGTCTCTTCATTACCTATGATTCTAATATTCATAAACACGATACAATTAAAATAATGACCAAACACATTTAATATTCATAAACACTATACAATTAAAATAATGACCAAACACATTTGACAATCTAAAGTTAAAAGTAATGTCACGACCCGGACCTAGGGCCTAGACGTGAAACAACGAATGGGGAACCCGAAGGACCCCAAACAAGCTTCTTAGCATATCATTACACATCCTTGGTTGCAGAAGAAATTACACAACAATCATAGATAGAAAAAGGAAATATAGGGCTAAGGGACATCTTTGATACCATAGAAACATAACATGCCTATAGTATAGCATCAACATATCATAAGGTTCCAACAACACCTCTAATACATAGATAGGAGCGGTGGCCAAGACTATCTCTGGGCTCACCTTCATAATCACAAGTTTCCAACACAAGAAGAGTCAATACATAGCATAAATTAAGAGAAGTATGTCCTCGGAGTTGAGGACTCACCAACTTTCTTTGAGAGAAATTGTCCTAGCCACATCGCGGAGGAGGATGATCAAGTGGGGCTTTGGTTCCTACATGGTAACATCTCGTAGACATAGAGTATGAGTTAGTACGTTTGAATGTACTAAGTATGTAGGATGCAATGCAACAAGAGATAGGCAACATAGGCAAAATGTAATATCATAAGCAGTGGAATAGCATAATAACAATATGACATGTATGAATGATGCTTGAAGTGATACATTCTTATATAGAACACATTACATATGTAAGAAGAGACCAACATTACGATGGATTGTCACACCCTACCATCCATGGTAATTGAGGTATAAACCCCTCAATTAGTTGATGGTTGTTTCACCTTACCACCCATGGTGATTGAAGTATCAACCCCTTAATTGGTTGATGGTTGTCTCACCCTACCACCCATGGTGATTAAGGTATTAACCCCTCAATTAGTTGATAATGGTTGTCTCACCCTACCATCCATGGTGACTGAGCCATCGCCTCCTCAACTAGGCATGATCAACTTACAATACTATAAGTACTTTTAATGGAACAATTCATATAAATATTCCTTTCATCCTCATAAGTTCATTCAAATCATAGGTCATGCAATTGATCATCAATGACACAAGAATCCAAAACTGGATAATTTATCAAACACTTGGCAGGTATGTAATGCTAGTACTTAATAATAAATCACCCACCAACACTTGGTAACACCCTCACGCAAGTTACATCAAAACCCTCCATCAAAACCACAATGGATCATAGATTCATAGCTCAAAACATGCTTAAATAGTCACAAGTTCGTGAAATCCCAACATAGTTTATAATCAAATTCATAGTGAGTAATACCATCAATAAATCAACTTAAAAACAAGCATTTTAGGTAAAAAGGAAGGTTAAGCACCATGGGTGAAATGATCCAATGGTTGAAAACCACATACCTTAACTTTGGATATTTCCTTGAAGAAGATTTGAATGGAGACTTGAAGCTTGGTTGAAATCCTTAGATCCAGAGAGAAATTGGGACACTTTAATTTTGAGTGAAATATGTCTAAGTGTCTGAGAGAGTACTGGGGAATGTCTTGAATGATATGAGGTTAAAAAACAACTAAATATAGGTGTTTTTATGCATAGAAAGGCTTAGGCCCAAGACCCAAAGGCCTAGGATCGAAATAGGAAAAACTGGCAACAAAATACACAAGTCTGCGTCTGGTCCGCGATGCGGACCTAACACAGGACAAATTTATACAGCTCTGCAATAGGTCCACATCGCGAAGCTATCGCGAACAACTACTGGAATTCAAAAATTTGTGAAAATCAACTTTTGCTACGGGTCTTCTAAAATTTGCATTATACCCATTCCCCACACAATTTTTCCCCTTAGCAAGAATATGAAGTCGGATATTTGATATCATGCACGAATTTTGAGATATATGGAAATTATGATTATGAGCATTTTCGAGGCTCATTTTTGGGCACTTTTTGGGGTCGTTTCAATATCTTCCTCTTGGGAACATTCGTCCCTGAATGTCAATTAAATATGTATAAGAAGGATAATCATGAAGAGATCATCCCCAAAAGAATACAATAGTGTACTTAAGCATAGTTTTCAAAAAATCTCAACATAAGTGTAAAATTCACCTTGAACTTGTCAACATAAATTTGAATGCATGCAAATGACATAAGGGTTGATACATAAGACTTTAAATCACATAAGGGACTTATAATTCTTTAGGCATGAGTAGAATAGAAGACATAGGGATATCATTTTTGCATGTCCGCCTCGGCCTCCCATGTAGCACTTTCGACTTGTTGATTCCTCCAAAGGATCTTGACGGAAGACATATCCTTGTTCCTCAACCTCTTCACTTGTCTATCCAAGATTTGTACTGGAACCTCTTCATAAGTCAAATTGTCTTCTACAACACCCACAACGTCAAGAGGCACAATAGCACTAGGATCACCCACACACATCCTCAACATAGATACATGGAAGACCGGAAGAACCAAGTCCATTTCACTAGGAAACTCCAACTCATAGGCCACCTTACCGATCCTCCTCAACACTCTATAAGGACAAACAAATCTTGGACTCAATTTACCCTTCTTACCAAAACGAACCACACCTTCATGGGTGAGACCTTTAAATAAACGCAATCACCAAATTTAAATTCAAGCTCCCTTCTCAGCACATCGACACAGGACTTTTGATGATTTTGGGCTATTTTATAACCAGATATGGACCCAACAAAGCCATTTCCCCTACCTCGAACCATCCAACCGAGGACCTATAATGTCTACCATAGAGGGCCTCAAAAGGATTCATACTAATGCTAGAATGATAGCTATTATTATAAAAAAAACTCAATCAATGGAAGATGATCATCCCAACTACCTTAAACTCCAAAACACAAGTTCTAAGAATATCCTCAAGAGTTTGGATAATTCTTTCGGCTTGGCCATCCGTTTGAGGGTGAAAGGCCGTACTAAGCTTTACCTTGGTATCAAGACCTCTTTGGAAGGACCTCTGAAAGTGAGAGGTAAATTGAGCACCAAGATAGACAAGGGCAACCCATGCAATCTAACAAACTCATGAATGTACAATCTAGCATAGTCTTCGACCCCATAAGTAGTCTTAACCAGTAGAAAATGAGTCGACTTTGTCATTCTATCAACCGCAATTAAATAGAATCAAAACCCTTTCTAAGAGCAACCCAACCACAAAATCCGTATTAATTTCCTCCTACTTCCAAGTGGGACTCTCTATATCTTGGGTTAAGCCACCTGGCCTTTGGTGTTTGGCTTTAACTTATTGGAAACTATGACAACCGGATACAAGTTTTGCAATATCTTTCTTCATACATCCCCACCAAAACACATCTCTCAAATCTCTATACATCTTTGTAGAATCGGGGTGAATGGAATAGGAAGAATTATGAGCCTCATCAAGAATCTTCTCTTTCAAGCCATTAGCACTAGGCACAGATAACCTATCTTGGTACCTAACGGCACTATCTCCCTCTTGAGAGAAAATCTCCACCTTTCCCTCCCTCACCAAGGCCTTCAATTCTAAGGAGGAGGGGTCAAGACCTTGCTTTGCTTTTACCTAATCAATCAAGGAAGATTTTGAACCATCGATAACCACAATACCACCATTATAAACCTCTTACAACCTAACCTCCAATCTAGCCAATCGATGGACCTCTTTAGCCACCTTTTTGCCCCCATCATCAACATGAGCTAGGCTACCCATAAATACCCTACTCAAAGCATCAACCATAACATTAGCCTTACCGGGGTGATAATGCACACTCATATCATAATCCTTAAGAAGTTCTAACCACCTTCATTGCCTCAAGTTGAGATCTTTTTGAGTGAACACATATTGGAGACTCTTATGATCGGTAAACACATCAACATGCACCCTATACAAATAATGACGCCAAATTTTCAAAGCAAAAACCACAAGGTCCAATTCAAGATCATAGATAGGATAATTATTTTCATGCACCTTGAGTTGTCTAGAGGCATAAGCTATCACCTTACCATTTTGCATCAAAACACAACCAAAACCAATTCGTGAGGCATCACAATACACAACAAACCCCTCCAACACTTCCGGTAGAGACAAAATAAGAGCGGAGACAAGCTTATCCTTCAAGGTTTGGAAACATCTTTCACACTCATTGGTTCACACAAATTTTTCCTTCTTTTGGGTCAACTTAGCCATAGGAGAGGCAATAGAAGAAAACAATTCATAAATCTCAGGTAGTAACTTGCTAAGCCCAAGAAACTTCTAATGTCTGATGGAGTCAAAGGCCTAGGCCAACTTCTAATTACCTTTATCATCTTAGCATCCACCTTTATACCTTTACCAAAACTCACATTTTTCATATTTGCCATATAGCTTCTCTTCCCTCAAGATTTGTAATACCACCCTTATCTGAGTCACATGCTCCTCCTCACTATGGGAATAGATCAAGATGTCATCAATGAATACCACCACAAAAAAATCAAGGTAGGTTTTGAAGACCCTATTCTTAAGATCCATAAAGATAGCCACTCGAGGACAGGTTCATTTTAGAATTAGAATTTGACCCGATGGGTTCTACAATCAATAGAGGCATAATATGCATGCAACGAATCCATCCCAAAAATGATATCAAAATCCACCATATCCAACTCAAAAAGATCACAAGGCAAAATTTTATGCAAAATGCAAACGAGACAATTTCTATAGACCTTTCTAGCAACAATAGATACACCAATGGGAGTAGATACCTCATAAGACTCACACAATAATTCGGGCTCAGCATGAAACTTTTTGGCAACAAAAGGGGTAACAAAGGAAAGAGTGGTACCAGGGTCTATCAATGCATACATATCAAAATCAAAGTCTTTTAACATAGCGGTGATGACATCGGACACCTCATCAACCCTTGTCTCTCTTGGAGTGCATAGAATCGATTTTTCCTTGGGGCACCACCTTATTGGCCTCCCCTCCCTAATGAAACCACATTTACACCCCGGCCATGTGGACGAACATCTTTACCCTTATTTTGATTTCCAGGACAATCAACCTTCTTGTGACTCACTTCTCCACAACTACAACAAGCATTAGTGTCCATCAAACATGGGCCATCATGATCTATGCCAAGTCTTGGGCACATAGGTATAGGTACCACACCACCACCTCCTTGGGGCGTTGGGCTATCATTAGCAAATCTCACACTAGGGACATGGGAAGACCCTTGGCCTTGGTAAAACCGGCCACCCTTGGGAGTTTGGAACTTACCATCAAAATGGGCCCTCTTGGCCTCACCACTCCACCTTTTCCTCAACTTCTCCCTCTCCATTTTTTCATCATATGTCATTAGGTGGGACAAATCCATGTCATTAATCAACATGGTGGAGAGACACTCCTCATTCACCAAATCGGATACAGCATCACAAATTTGTTCATTGTAGACCTTGGATCGACATCCAAGTGTGGAGCATATTTAGAGAGTTGGTTGAACTTGAGGGCATACTCCATCACACTAATCGATCCTTCCTTCAAATTCATGAACTCCATCATTTAGGCCTTCCTAAGCTCAAGAGGGAAGAATCGGTTGAGAAATTCCGCTTAAACGCATCCCATAAAATCACATTGTTGTTCTCCTTCTCCGCTTTCCATTGGGTAAACCATATTTAAGCCACCCCCTTGAGTTGGTATGCCGCCAACTCTACCTTCTCCTCTGATCAAACACCCACAACAGCCAATAGTGATGGCCCGCCGCTAGTTCTTAAAAATAAGGAAGCATCTAGAGTCAAGGAGAAGAAACTAGAGTCCTGAAGAGATTTCTGGAAGACTCTAGAACATTATGGATAGCTCTTGACATTCCTTGGAACACTTGAGAGAAATATGGAATTCTTTAGAGATGTATGGAAGATTTTAGATACGTTTGGAACTTTAAGGAGAATCCTGGAAGATTATTAATTACACTTTGACCCCTAGTTAGTAGTATAAATAGGAGGGCCACTCATTTGTACAAACCATCCAAGAAAGTTGGAGCAATCTTCCAAGTGCTCTAAAAAGTCTTCTTTCTATACCTCTCTTGTTTTGTTAATCTTGCATTCCCTTGGCGATCAAGGGTTAAAGGCTTAGTAGTATTTGCAAGATCATGAAAGAATCGTGAGAAAATCGACTAGTTCCTCACAGAAGTCTTAGTAAAGCTCTAAGCACATGACAGAGTGGTATCACAATAGGTATACTAAGGGAAATCATGGAAAGCGGAGGAAACTTTGATGCCATCACTACTACCAACGTTAAGGCAGATGTTGGCAGGAATCCCCAAAAGGGAAAGAAGAACTCCAAGAAGGATGAATTGCAGACCAATCCCACACAAAGCAACGTCGATACCACCCACTCACTCTCGACCACAGAGGTGAGTGACGATGAGCATGGTGAGGACCATGCAAACGTCAACCTTAGTATGGAGTGGTTGACAAGGGTAGAAACTGCATGTTAAGTGGTAGAATTCCTTGGCAAGCGCTTAAACGAGTTTGATGGCAAGTTCAATACCTTGGAGGAATTCACCCTTGAGGAAACTGACAACATCCGCAAGGACATAGATGGACAAAAAACAGTCAAGGCTGAGGCAAAAGAAGCATTCATTTCCTTAGAGTGCCAGGTCACTGCATTGGAGGGCCGGATCATGGATATGCCGGAGGCCATTAACGCTAGGATGAAGGAACTCGAGGATGCTATAGAAGAAGGAAGGTATGCCACACTGGCTGTAGAGAGGGAGGCCAGGATCGAGGGCGATTTCAAGAAGGCCTTCTTCTCGAACAATGTTTTCTATGAGGAAAAGTGAAAGTTCAGGGAGCGTAGAAAGAGGGGTAGTATAAGGACTTACATGAAGGAGTTTAATACCCTTACGCTCTAGATCCCCAACCTCACGGATGATGATATGATGTTCTGCTTCATGAATGGCCTGCAGAATTAGGCCAGGATGGATATGGAATGCCGACAAATTAGGATCGTTGATAAGGCCATCACATAAGCAGAGGCTTTGATGAACTCTCAACATGACATGCAAGGTAAAGATCAGAGACAAGACTTGGATGGTAGTCATGACCAAGGTGGGGGAGATGGTGCCAAAGGCAAGGGTTAGCAGCCATATCCCAAGTATCATGATGCCGGTAGGCCTGATAAAAGGAGGTCCGGGCGGCAAAGCAGCAAAGAGGGCAAGGCACAACCAGAGAAAGAGCTTAAGTGCTACATATGCGCGGGGAGGAGAGGTGCATAATTATAAGTATTGCCTCGAACTGACGAGCTTTGGTGTTATATTCCAGGAATGGAAGGAGAAGAAGGCACAGAAAGAGGCACCTGTATCGGGGGAAGATTTGGACACGACCCGAGTGGGCGTGATTGGGTTATACGGAGCTATCATGCGGCAACCAGAGAAGCCAAAGGAGTGTCATGCACTATATATAGACATAACAATCAATGGGCATCCCGCTCGTGCTATGGTCGACACAAGCGCAAAGGCTAACATCGTGAACAAGTCTGCGACAACCAAGTTAGGGATGAAATATAACCTAAGTAATCCATAACTAAGGACAGTTAATGCGCCAATAACTCCTGTGTGGAGTTGCTCAGGGAGTTGATACAGCATTGGGTAAGTGGCATGGCAAGTCCAGCTTCCATGTTGCCCCAGTAGACCTCTTGACATCATCCTTGGGCAAGAATTTTTTCAATGTACCATGTGGTGATCGACCCCTACCTCCAACAACTCGTGGTCTCGGAGAAAGGCAGTTTGTACATGGTGCCCTTAGTGAAGATGCCCAAGTTACGGGGACAAGTTTAGTTGTTGGCCTTGCGGCTTGTGGAGGGGTTCCAGGGTAAAAAGCCATTGTCGAGTTCAATGCCCGCTAAGAGGAAAAGTTGTTAGAGGAGAAGCCATCGAAGGAAGGCAAGAGGGAGAAAGGACAGCCAATTATAGCAGTACTCCTTGAGAAAAAAAAGGGAGCGAACTCCAAAGAAGACCACAAGGGGATGGCACGAAGACTTATGGCAGTCTGAAGGTGGAGACAGGGAGTTCCAACAACAGCATTGTGTCGAGGATGTAGCAACATCATGTGGAGGAGAGTGCGAAGGCCTGCCACTTATTCTTAAAAATGAAGAAGAATCTAGAGTCAAACAGAAGAAATTAGAGTCTTGGAGAGGTTTCTGGAAGACTCTAGAATATTGTTGATAGCTCTTGAAGTTCCTTGGAATACTCTTGAGAAGTGTGGAATTCTCTAGAGATGTGTGGAAGACTCTAGAGATATGTAGAACTCTCTAGAGATGTGTCGAACTCTCTATAGATGTGTTGTAGATTCTAGACATGTGTGGATCTTGAAGGAGGATCCTAGAAGATTCTAGAATTGTATAAAAATTATCTTGTAGTCTTTAGTTCTCTCTACAATAGTACGGAAGATTCTAGAGAGGGGACTAAAGTGTAAAAAAATGAGGGACATATAAGTAATTATTAATTATACTTTAGCCCCTTGTAGTAGTGTAAATAGGAGGGTCACTCATTTGTACAAACCATCTAAGAAAGTTGTAGCAATCTTCCAAGTGCTCTAAAAAGTCTTTTTTCTAAAGCTCTCTTGTCTTCTTAATCTAGCATTCCCTTAGCGATCAAGTGTTAAAGGCTTACTAATATTTGTAAGATCGTGAAAGAACTATGAGAAAATCATCTAGTGCCACACAAAAGTCTTAACAAAGCTCTAAGTCCATGATACAACACTTTGTACACCTCATCAACAAATTCTTGAGGGTCCTCATCCACTTTAGACCTATAGAACTCCAGTGGATTCATCCTCATAAAGTCTCTCACCCGAGATGCTGGAGTAGGAGCATGAGGGGCTTGGCCCCTTGATTGACTTGATTAGCCATGGCTTGAGCTAGCAATGTTAGAGCATCCCGGAGCTCTCCATGAGCCGGTTGTTCTTCGAGAGTGCGGGATCTTCTTCCTCTTGTGTTAGGCATGATCTAAAAATGTCGAAGAACATTCATTAGAGGGGAAACCTTTCCTAACTTCTATAGCACAATACATATCATGAAGAAGGGAAACATTTCCTAAAACTTCTCATAGCCTCTTACTCATAGTTGTACTGCACAAAACAACTATGAATAATACTCTAATCAATGTTGTGTGTTGGATGCCCAAGACCCTAAACAACATAGTGCTTTGATACCAAATTTTTCATGACCCGGACCCAGGTCCTAGACGTGACCCCGTTAATGGGGAACCTGAAGGGACCTCAAACAAGCCTCTTAACATATTATTACATATACTTGGTCGCAAAAGCAATTATACAACAATGATAGATTAAAAAAGGGAATACGGGGCTAAGGGGCATCTTTGATACCACAGAAACATAAAACGCCAATAGTATAACATCAATATATCATAAGGTTCCAACAACACCTCTAATACATAGATAGGAGTGGGGGCCAAGAAAATCTTCGGGCTCACCCTCATAATTATAAGTTTCCAACATAAGAAGAGTCAATACATAGAATAAATTAAGAGAAGTATGTCCTCAGAGTTGAGCACTCGCCAACATGCTTTGAGAGAAATCGTACTAGCCATGTGGAGGAGAAGGATGATCAAGTGGGGCTCCGGTTCCTACATGGTAACATCATGTAAATATATAGTATGCGTTAGTATATTTGAATGTACTAAGTATGTAGGATGCAATGCAACAAAAGATAGGCAACATATGCAAAATGCAATATCATAAGCAATGGATAGCATAAAAACAATATGACATGTATGAATGATGCTTGAAGTAATACATGCTTATATAGAACATATTACATAAGTAAGAAGAGACCAACATAATGATGAATTGTCACACCCTGCCATCCATGGTGATTGAGGTATCAACCTCAAATGGTTGATGGTTGTCTCACCTTACCATCCATGGTGATTGAGGTATTAACCCTTCAATTAATTGATGGTTGTCTCACCCTACCACCCATGGTGATTGAGATATCAACCCCTTAATTGGTTGATGGTTGGATCACCCTACCACCCATGGTGATTGAGGTATCAACCCCTCAATTGGTTGATGGTTGTCTCACCCTACCATCCATTGTGATTCCTCAACTTGGCATGGTCAACTTACATTACTATAAGTACTTTTCATGGAACAAATTATATAAACTTTCTTTTCATCCTCTTAAAGTCATTCAAATCATAGGTCATGCAATGGATCCTCAATGGCTCAAGAATCCAAAACTGAACATTTTATTAAACACTTGGCGGGTATGTAATGTTAGTGTAAGATCATGCAATTCAAGAGTGAAATCATGCAAGAAAACTCAATGTAAAATCACCCACCAACACTTTGTAATACCCTCTTGCAAGTTACATCAAAACCCTCCATCGAAACCTATAATGGATCAGAGATTCATAGCTCAAAACATGCTTATATAGTCACAAGTTCATGAATCCCAATATAATTTATAATCAAATTCATAGATAGTAATAACCATAAGTAAATCAACTTAAAAACACGAATTTTATGTAAAAATAAAGTTAGGTACCATGGGTGAAAGAACCCAATGGTTGAAAATCACACATCTTAACTTTGGATATTTCCTTGAAGAAGATTTGAATGAAGACTTGAAGCTTGGATGAAATCCTTAGATCCGGAAAGAGATTGGGACACTTCAATTTTGAGGGAAATATTTGTCTAAGTGTTTGAAAGAGTATTGGGGAATGTCTTGAATGATATGAGGTTGAAAAATGACTTAAGCATAGGTGTTTTTATGCATAGAAAGGCTTTGGCCCAAGACCCAAAGACCTTGGACCGAAACAGGAAAACCTAGAAACAAAATATATACGTCTGCATCTGGTGTGTGATCGGACCCAATGTACAGGACAAATTTATACAGGTCCGCGTCACGGAGCTGTCGCAGACAGCTACTGGAAATTGAAAATTTTTGAAAATCAACTTTTGCTATGGGTCTGCTAAAATTCGGATTATACCGATTTCTCACTCAATGTTGCCCCCTAATCAAGAATATGAAGTCAATTTTTTAATATCACGCACGAATTTTGAGGTATACAAAAATTACAATTACGAGCATTTTCGAGGCACATTTTCTGGCACTTTTTGGGGTCATTTCAAGTAAATTAAAAGACTATTGTTACATATGTATAATGAATTAGCCAAAGGAAGTAAACGATTATCTCCTTGCCCCTTGGCATCAAAATATTAATTGGATGTAGTTAATTACATATCAAAAAATAATTATATGTCATATCATATTAAATACTAAAAGCAGAAAGATGTTAAGTCAAAAGTTGAAAGTATCATTTGCACTAACTAATCTTTTCTTCTTCTTCTTATTCGACTACTACTATTAATAATTTTAGATTTTTTCTTAACGGGTTTCTTCATCCAAAAACATACAACATTATAGAACTAGTTTCTTCATCCAAAAGCTGAAAATAGAACTCACTAAAAACTATACTCATCTTCTACAATTAGAAGAAGACTTCTGGAAACTTAAGTCAAGCGTGAATTGGCTAAATGATGAAGATTCAAACATTAGATTTCTTCACACTACAACCCTTAATAGAGAAGGAGAAATATAATTGTAGTCCTTCAAAATATCAAGGGAAGTTGCCTCGACGATCTTATAAATGTCACAAGCATAACTCTCTCTTACTTATGTAACCTATCGCTCTTAAGTATACAAGACATTCTATGTAACACCCCAAATTTATTTAATCTTAGACCAAGTCATCCTTCATATAATATAGGATTTAATTGAGAATTTTTAATTGAGCATAGATTTTAAAGTCAATTTCTTAGTATGGAATAGAATTAGATACCATATGAGGTCGTAGTTCTAAAGTATGATTTTATAAACGATAGGTGAACCAATGACTTGTAAGTTGTATATATGTGTTAGGATCAATTCCTAAGTATTTAAAGTATATTAGATGTGATTTAGAGTCACAAGGGATCATTTACATCAAGTCAAGTTCAAAGAATTTCTAGCAACTAAGTTTTCGTATGAGTCGATAGAAGGGTCAACTTTAAATTATCATGTCTCGTAAAGTATAATGAGTTGGATGAATACTAATATATCAAATCAAAGATATTTGAATTTATTTTCCAATGCATTTTATTTTGTATTAATCTGAGTTCGAAGAAGAAAGTTATAACTATTTTAGTGAAGGGGTGCAGAGCTGTCCGAAAGTCCGCGCACGGAGTGCATCGCAAACCCTAATTGGACGTGTTGATGACGTTTTCTCTTTATAATTTGAGGGTATTTTTATCCTAACACCTCTAGGAGTCTATTTATGGTCTCAAAACCTATACAAAGTTGGTTTTTGTAATAAAAAACCCTCTCCCTACTCTCTTAAACATGAATGCTCAAAAATCATCAAGAAAGTCATCAAGTTAGGATTTGCTTTCAAGATTCATCTTCAAGATAAGTTATTCT
>JAABOM020057455.1:0-15112 GCA_011800125.2 Solanum clarkiae | reverse complement strand
ACCAAATCGGATTTCCAACTATATTAGCTAAGGAATTTATAGAAATTTTGGCAGAGTTTCCTCTGTTTTACTAACTATCCAAACCTGTAAACAGCAATCCCAGCATACCACAAACATTTACACACACACACACACACACATATATATATGCGGGCCGACATGGTCACCGCTGCGGTAGAACCGCCCAACAAAAGTGACATACATACGTAATCATATCCCATGCGATATCCCACACCCACATGTGTCCACAAACCTCTATACATATGAACCGAATCATAGGACGGGACAGGGCCCCGTCATACCCTCGAATATGCATAAATGCAAAATACCGAAAATGAGAGTACATGTATATACCCAAAAGTCTGGTCCTGAGGCAAGGGAGCACTTCAACGGTAGGCAGAGATCCTAAGAAGATGGCTCTCTAACTTGTGTGTCAGTACCTGCGGTTATGTAATGCATCCCCCGAAGGAAGGGGATCAGTACGAAATACGTACCGAATATGTAAAACGGAAGCACAAAACATATATGAGAGTAATAATCCAAATAAAAATATATTAGTCAAACCTGTATGCAAACATCAAAACAATTCTTTATTTAAAATATCAAAATGATGCATATCGGACGGGAACGATGGCGATCTCCAAACTCGCGCCATACCACGGCATAACACCAGAAGTTTCAAATCTCCGAAATCTCCAATACAAGTCCCAACTGTAGTATAGGTGAGCCGACGCGATGGTGCCACACACTCATGTCATAGGATAGGTGAGCCCGGGCGACAGTGCCAAGCACTCATGTATCGTAATGTGTAAAGGTCATCACGCCCGATATATTGAGCCAAGGAGACGGTGCCACGCACTCACTTGAGCCAGGGAGAAGGGGTCCAGCACCCACACGTCATGATGCCATCCCAAGCCAAGCTCCTTATTTCTCCAAACTAAGCAAAGCCGGCCCATGGGCAAACCGACCCGCCGTATCCAACCTACTTCGAAATGTATATATGTATGCATATAATTATATAAATGCACGAAATAACCAGCCCAGGAACCGGTGAGCGAAACCAAAATGGCACGAATAGAGTCGTGAGAATCACATGCATAAAAACAAGTTCCAAAAACTTAGTATTATGCAAAATTTTCATTTTTGAAATCAAGAAGTTCTTTGTTTATGAAATTTTGTCAAAATTGCTCAAATTCACACATAAAGGTAATTTCGGAACAATTGAACCCATAACTTTTCAACTATTTAGCTTTCAGTCAAACGAACACTATTTATGTATTCTAAAGACTCAAAAGTTAAGGATGGGATTAACTTAACATATGAGTGGCAAAGAATGAACATAGACTATATTTAGACCCAAGTTATGAAGGAAAAGGAATCTTTCAAACCCAAATCATCAACTAAGCTTAACTAACTCATGCCAAGAGATAGAAAATCTTTACATAACTTGATTTCTTTCTTCTACTAATTCCAACGCGAGACCAATCCAATTTATGCTTCCGGATGTCCAACGTCTTACAATCTCTTACTAGACTAAAATCTTCATAGCCGTCAAACCAAGCGTTTTCTTGACCAACTAATGCTTCCACGCCACTTAGGGGATCCAATATACCAATCTTGAAGCGTCAAATAACCGAAAATTCGAAAAAATGCAATTTTATTTAGAAGTACTGTAGCAACCCGAGAGGTTGCTCTTTGGTTGCTAGTTTTTTTTTCTAAGTGTTGAAAAGCTTCTCTTGTGCAAGAGATAAATATACACATATATATAGGCACCAATTCCTCCACTTTCTCCAATCAAAACAAGCCACGACCATGACCCACTAAAAGTTAAATTCTTAAGGACTTTACTTTATAAGAAATTTACATTTGGTCCCAAACTTTACCAATTTGAACCAATTAAGGACTTACGGGTTCTAACATCCTCCCCCCCTTAAGAACATTCGTCCTCGATTATCATACTAGCCATACAAGCCTTGTCTATAACACCACATCTGACAATGAATAGCTTAGTTATCATACGTCATATTTGACAAGGAAAATGAATTACCTAGAGATACAGAACATAAATGAGGGTATCTCTTCTTCATCTGCTCCTCCGCTTCCCAAGTTAGCTCCTCTCGGTTATTATTGCGCCACAACACTTTAACTGAGACTACATCCTTGTTTCAAAGTTTCCTGACTTGACGGTCCAATATAGCGACGGGTTGTTCCTCCATAACCTGGATATCATCTACAGGAAAAATTCTGGAAGGACCACCAATACATTTACAAAGCATAGAAACATGGAATACTGGGTGAACGCCTCTTAAATCTGCTGGCAACTCAAGCTCATAGGCAACTTTGCCTATTCTGCGGACGATGTGATACGGACCAATGTACCTTGGACTCAGCTTCTCTTTCTTACCGAATCTCATAACGCCCTTCATGGGTGATACTTTCAGGAATACCCAATCTCCAACTTGGAACTCTAACTGGCGACGACAATTATCTGCATAAGACTTCTGATGGCTCTGAGCTGCTAATAATCGCTCTCGAATTAGTTTCACTTCGTCCACCGCTCGTTGGATTACATCGGGTCCAATCAACTCTGCCTCACCAACTTCGAACTAACCGATCGATGATCGACACTTCCTACCATATAATGCTTCATATGATGCCATTTGAATGCTTGAATGGTAACTGTTATTGTATGCAAATTTGATCAAAGGTAAGTGCTCATCCCAGCGACCTTGGAAATCCATCACACAGGCCTGTAACATATCTTCTAACGTCTGGATAGTACGCTCGGCTTGACCATCGGACTGGGGGTGGAATGTCGTGCTAAGACTTACCTGCATCCCCAACCTGCCTGAAATGACCACCAGAAATTTACCGTAAACTGGGCACCTCTATCAGAGATAATAGATACATGAACACCGTGAAGGCGCACAATCTCCTTAATATACAATCTGGCGTAGTCCTCCGCCGCGTAGGTAGTCCGAATTGGAAGAAAATGAGCTGATTTTGTCAATCTATCAACAATAACCCAGATAGAGTCATACCTTCGTGGAGTGCGAGGCAAGCCTATAATAAAGTCCATATTGATGATCTCCCACTTCCACATCGAAATTTCCATTTCCTGCAGCAACCCTCCAGGCTCCTGATGTTCTATCTTCACTTGTTGACAGTTCGGGCATTGGGCAACAAACTCTGCTACATCACGCTTCATGCCATCCCACCAATACAAGCACCTGAGGTCATGGTACATCTTTGTTGACCTAGGGTGAATAGAATAATGGGCATGGTGTGCTTCGCCCATAACCTACTGTCGCAAGCCTGCAACATCCGGTACACATAATTTGCCTCTAAACAATAAGATCCCATCAAGTGAAAGCTCAAATGGGGTCTGCTCCGTCTCCAGGGCTATGTTCCCATATCGAACTAGGATAGGATCCTTATATTTCCTCTGCTTAATTTCTGCCACAATAGAAGATTCAGCTAGGCCTCAGACAGAAACTCCTGCGTTACCCGAATCTGCCAATCGAACTCCCAGATTATCTAACTGCTGAATATCCCAAATTATCTCCTTCTTCTCTAGGGGTGAGTTAGCTAAACTGCCCATGGACTTGCGACTGAGTGCATCTGCTACGATATTGTCTTTCCCTGGATGGTAGAGAATATCAATATCATAGTCTTTCAGCAATTCTAACCACCGCCACTGCCGCAAGTTCAGCTCTTTCTGCTTAAATATGTACTGGAGACTCTTATGATCTATAAAAATATCAACATGAACACCGTACAAATAATGCCTCCAAATTTTTAAAACATGGATCTCCGCAGCTAACTCCAAATCATGGGTAGGGTAATTCTGCTCGTGCTTCTTGAGCTGACGGGAAGCATAGGATATCACCTTGCCGTGCTGCATTAATACACACCCCAAACCCACACGGGAAGCATCACAATAAACTACGTACCCGTCTGGACCATCAGGCAAGGTCAAAACTGGAGCTGTAGTAAATTTTTCCTTCAACATCTGAAAGCTGCGCTCACAGGCATCGGACCACTGGAACTTCACCCCTTTTTGCGTTAACTTTGTCAAGGGCGCTGCAATTGAAGAAAATTTTTCTAAAAATCTCCTTTAATAACCAGCTGGCCCCAGAAAGCTACGTACCTCCGTCAGCGTTGTGGGCCTAGTCCAACCCCTTATGGCCTCAATTTTCTGGGAGTCTACCTGGACGCCTTTATCTCCTATAACAAGGCCCAAGAATGCCACCGAAGATAGCCAAAACTCGCATTTCGAGAATTTTTCATACAATTTTTGGCGACAAAGAATGCCAAGGATAGTTCTCAGGTGATTTGCATGATCCTCCTCAGATCGAGAATATACTAAGATGTCGTCAATGAACACAATCACGAACACATCCAAGAATGGTTGAAACACTCGATTCATAAGGTCCATAAACACTGCTGGAGCATTTGTTAGCCCGAAGGACATAAGTATGAATTCATAATGTCCATAGCAAGTTTTGAATGCTGTTTTAAGAATATCTTCTTCCCGCACCCGCACCTGGTGATACCCTGATCACAGGTCTATCTTTGAGAAATACCTAGCTCCCTGCAACTGGTCAAAACGATCATCAATCCTGGGGAGGGGGTATTTATTCTTAACAGTTACCTTGTTCAGCTGCCGGTAGTCAATACACATACGCAGCGAAGTGTCTTTCTTCCTCATGAATAATACCAGAGCTCTCCAAGGAGAAGTGCTAGGCCGAATAAAGCCTTTCTCTAACAAATCTTTGAGATACTCCTTCAATTCCTTTAACTCGGCTGACACTATTCTGTACGGAGGGATCAAGATAGGCTGAGTACCAGGCAATAACTCTATAGCAAACTCCACTTCTCGCTCCAGAGGAAGACCAAAACGTTCATCCGGAAATACGTCTGAAAATTCACTAACTACGGGAACGGACTGGAGAGCCGGGGGCTCGGCATTCACATCATTTACCCAAACCAGGTGATAAAGACACCATTTTTTGATCATCCTGCTGGCCTTAAGGTACGAAATAAACTTACCCCTCGGTGTTGCAATATTACCCGACCATTCCAGAACTGGTTCTCTCGGAAACTGAAATTAAACTAACTTCTTTTGACAATCAACCTTAGCATAGCAAGAAGCTAGCCAATCCATGCCCATAATTACATGAAAATCCGTCATATCTAGCTCTATCAAATCAGCCCGAGTACTGCGATCGAGAACAGATACCGGGCAGTTTCTATAAACTCTACTAACTATAATAGATTCACCTATCAGTGTCACAACCTCACAAGGCTCTATTGGTTCAGACTCTATATCAATTGTACATGCAACAAATGGGGAAATGTACAACAAAGTGGAGCCAGTGTCATTCAACACATACATAGCCCGAGAATAAACAAATAATGTACCTGTAATAACATTAGGCGATGCCTCCTGGTCCTGTCGGCTAGCTAGGGCATAAATGCAGTTAGCAGGACTGCTGGAACTTGGAACTCCACCGCGACCTCTGCCGCGACCTGCTGCTGCTGGGGTACCTCGCCCCGTAGGGCTCACAGCCACTGAAGCAGCATAAGAAACTCCAACTGCTCCAGAAGTCTGGGCGGACCCTTTTGCACCAACCCTATTAGGACAATCCCGCATCTGGTGGCCCTGACGACCACAAATAAAATAGGCACCCGTAGAGCGAAAACACTCCCCCCGGTGACGTTTCCCGTACTGAGGACACAGGGGCATAGTAAATCTCTTCTGGCTGCTGGAAGTCGGTCCTTCCCCTGACTTACTAGAGATAGCTGGTCTCCTACCAGGGGTCTGCGAAGGTGTGCTCCGCACTGGTCGAGGAGGAGGCCTACTCTGCTGTGGCCGAGACTGCCTGCCCTGGAAATCTGCTGCTAAACCGGATGACCTAGCCCTCTTTGGCGGCCCCCTATCATTTGTTCTATCCGCCTAGCATCCCCGGTGATGATCCTCCATCCCCTGGGCAAGGGCCTGAATGCAGGCAATGTCCATCCCCGACTGGGCAGCCAGGACCAAACAACTATCCACATAATATGAATCCAGCCCCACAATATAGCGATGCATGCGATCTGTCATGCTGGAAACATGTGCAGGTGCATATCGGGCCAGAGAGTTGAATTCCAGACTATATTCCCAAACCGACCGGCCCCGCTGCCTCAACATCAGAAACCTATCCTCCCTGGCGCGCCTAATTTCTGGAGGTAAAAAGTGAGCCAAGAACGCCTCTGTGAACTCGCTCCAAACAGCGAGTCGGGCATTCACACCTCGGGACAACAGCCACGACTCATACCAATTTGCCGCAACATCATGCAACCGATAAGATGCCAACTTTACAGATTCCACTTCGGAGGCCCCAATCACCCTTAAGGTCCACCGCATCTGTCTCACGAACTCCTGAGGATCTTCTGAAGGTTTAGACCCAAAGAATTCTGGTGGTCCACAAGCCAAGAAATCACAGGCCTAGGAACCATCTCGACGGGCTGCCTGACTACTCCCAGCCTCCTGTCTGTAGGCTTGACATGCCACAATCTGGGTCAACAACTGCACTGCCTCTTGCAGCTCCCCAATTTCTGTGCTTGGCTGGGGAGTTGGAGATTCTGATGCCTGATCCTCTGGAGCTGGTGGAGTGACCGAGCCCGCTGTTGGGAATACAATCTTCGGCTCCGGCTGTTCACAATCCCGGGTAGTCCCCCGACCACGTCGGGCCCCACCTACTGCTATAGGTCTTCCTCTGAGCCAACTGGTTTCTCCTTCGGCGGCATATCTGAAATTCAAATAATTTCTATCAGGGAGGGGAAATCATCCTATTAACATCGCTCTAACGCACGATCTAAGATCAGAAGGAAGAGTAACATCTTAAATGTCCTGTAGCCTCTTGTTTGTAGATGTGGTGCACGACACACCGATAAACAAGACTCTACTAGACATGGTCTGTGGATACTCCGAGGACTAACTGCTTTGATACCACTTCTGTCACGACCCAACTCAGAGGTCGTGATTAGTGCCGATTGGGCACCCAAACAACACCAAATCGGATTTCCAACTATATTAGCTAAGGAATTTATAGAAATTTTGGCAGAGTTTCCTCTGTTTTACTAACTACCCAAACCTGCAAACAGCAATCCCATCATACTACAAACATTTACACATACATATATATATATATATATATGCGGGCCGATAAGGTCACCGCTGCGGTAGAATCGCCCAACAAAAGTGACATACGAACCGAATCACAGACCTCTATACATACGAACCGAATCATAGGACGGGACAGGGCCCCGATATACCCTCGAATATACATAAAGGCAAAATACCAAAAACAAGAGTACATGTATATACCCAAAAATCTGCTCCTGAGGCAAGGGAGCACTTCAACGGTAGGTAGAGATCCTAAGAAGATGGCTCTCTAACCTGTGCGTCAGTACCTGCGGGCATGAAACGCAGCCCCCAAAGGAAGGAGGTCAGTATGAAATACGTACCGAATATGTAAAGCGAAAAGTACAAAACATATATGAGAGTAACAATCCAAATAAAAATATATGAGTCAAACCTGGATGCAAGCATCAACATAATTCTTTATTTAAAATATCAAAATGATGCATATCGGACGAGAACGATGGCGACCTCCAAACTCGTGCCATACCACAGCATGACACCAGAAATTTCAAAACCCCGAAATCTCCAACACAAGCCCCAACTATAGCATAAGTGAGCCGAGGCGACAGTGCCACGCACTCACATCATAGGATAGGTGAGCCCAGGCGACGGTGGCAAGCACTCATGTATCGTAATGTGTAAAGGTCATTATGCCCGATATATTGAGCCGAGAAGATGGTGCCATTCACTCACGTGAGTCGGGGCGAAGGGGCCCAGCACTCACACATCATGATGCCAACATATCCCAAGCCCAGCTACTTATGTCTCCAAACTAAGCAAAGCCGGCCCATGGGCGAACCGACCCACCGTATTCAACCTACTTCGAAATATATATACACATATACATACAGTTATACATATGCATGATAATAACCGGCCCGAGAAATGGTGAGCGAGACCAAAATAGCACGAATAGAATCGTGAGAATCACATGCATAAAAACTAGTTCCAAAAACTTATTAATATGCAAAATGTTCATTTTTGAAATCGACAAGTTAGTCATTTATGAAATTTTTGCCAAAGTTGCCCAAATTCACACATAAAGGTGAGTTCAAATGAACTTACTTACTTTCCATCATGCAAATTACTAGAGTAGGCATCAAAACAATTTTTAACGTGATTTAGAATTTCTTTCGAAAGTTGTACACGTTTGTAATTTCGGAACAATCGAACCCATAGTTTTCCAACCATTTTAGCTTTCGGTCAAACGAACACTATTTACGGATTCTGGAGACTCAAAAGTTAAGGATGGGATTAACTTATCATATGAGTGGCAAAGAATGAACATAGGCTATATTTAGACCCAAGTACAGCGGTTGAAAACAGATACCGGGCAGTTTCTATAAACTCTACTAACTATAATAGATTCACCTATCGGTGTCACAACCTCACAGGGCTCTATTGGTTCAGACTCTATATCGATTGAGCATGCAACCAACAGGTAAATGTACGACAAAGTGGAACCAGGATCAATCAACACATGCACAACCCGAGAACAAACAAATAATGTACCTATGATAACATTAGGTAATGCCTCCTAGTCCTGTCGGCTAGCTAGGGAATAAATGCGGTTAGCAGGACCGCTGGAACATGGAACTCCACCGCGAACTCTGCCACGACCTGCTGCCGCTGGGGTACCTCGCCCCGTAGGGTTTATAGCCACTGAAGCAGAAGAAGAAGCTCTGACTGCTCCAGCAGTCTGGGCGGACCCCTCTGCACTAACCCCATTAGGACAATCCCGCATCTGGTGGCCCTGACGGCCATAAATAAAACAGGCACCTGTAGAGCGGAAACACTCCCCCGGGTGACGTTTCCCGCATTAAGGACACAGGGGTATAGTAAATCTCTGCTGGCTGCTGGGACCCGGTCCTGCCCCTGACTGACTAGAGATAGCTGGTCTCCTACCGAGGGTCTGCGAAGGTGTGCTTCGTACTAGTCGAGGAGGAGGCCCACTCTACTGCGGCCTAGACTGCCTGCCCCAGAAATATGCTACTGAACCGGATGACCTATCCCTCTTTGGCGGCCCCCTATCATCTGTCCTGTCCGACTGGTGCCCTCGACTACGATCTTCCATCCCGTGGGCATGAGCTTGAATATGGGCAATATCCATCCCCGGTTGGGCAGCCAATACCAAATAGCTATCCACATAAGATGAATCAAGCCCCACAATATAGCGATGCATACGATTTGTCATGCTGAAAACATGTGCAGGTCCATATCGGGCCAGAGAATCGAATTCCAGACTATATTCCCGAACCGACCGGCCCCACTGCCTCAAAATCAGAAACCTGTCCTCCCTGGCGCGCCTAATTTCTGGAAGTAAAAAGTGAGCCAGGAATGCCTCTGTGAACTCACTCCAAACAGCAGGTTGGGCATTCACACCTCGGGACAACAACCACGACTCATACCAATTTGCCGCGACATCATGCAACCGATAAGATGCCAACTCTATAGATTCCACTTCGGAGGCCCCAATCACCCTTAAGGTCCGCTGCATCTGTCTCACGAACTCCTGAGGATCTTCTGAAGGTTTGGACCCAAAGAATTCTGATGGTCCACAAGCCAAGAAATTATGGGCTCGGGAACTATCTCGACGGGCTACCTGACTACTCCCAGCCTCCTGTCTGTGGGCGTGACGTGCCACAATCTGGGTCAACAACTGCAACTCCCCAATTGCTACGCCATGCTGGGGAGTCGGAGGTTCTGATGCCTGACCCTCTGGAGCTGGTGGAGTGACCAAGCCCGCTGTCGGTAATACAATCTCTGGCTCCGGCTGATCATGAGCCCCGGTAGTCCTCTGACCACGTCGGGCCCCATGTACTGCTACAGGTATTCCCCTACGGCCAACTGGTTTCTTCCTCGGCGGCATATCTGAAATTCAAATAATTTCTGTTAGGGAGGGAAATTATCCTATTAACATCGCTCTAACGCACGATCTAAGATCAGAGGGAAAAGTAACATCCTAAATGTCCTGTAGCCTCCCGTTTATAGATGTGGTGCACGACACACCAATAAACAAGACTGTACTAGACACGGTCTGTGGACACTCCGAGGACTAACTGCTCTGATACCACTTCTTGTACAAGATATGCATACCTATATATAGGCAACAACACATCTTCTTGAACCAATCAAAATAAGCCACACATATGACCCCACTACAATTTAAATCTTAAGGACTAAACTTAGAGAAAAATTTACATTTGGTCCCAAACTTTGCCAAATTGAACCAATTAAGGATTTACGGGTTCTAACTTAAGGGTTCTAACAATAATTATTCTAAGTATACGTCAATGTTTGACATGGTAATCCATGATGCATATTTGGAACGACTGTCTCTTACTATAACAGGCTAAGTTGTAGATTTTAGAGTAACTCAGAAAAGTTGAAAAAAAAATGTAAATTTTAGAGTAACTCAAAAAAGTTTTAAAATAAATTACGTTTGAGAGTAAATAAAAAAAAAGTCAATTGTACATTATAGAACAAAAAACGCCAAAATTTTCTTTAAAAAAGTTGTATTTTCCAGGATAAAGAATAAAAAAGTTAAAAATAATAATAATGTTTTAATTAACTTATGATTAGTTGCACATATATAATTTCAAACACAATTAATGACTAAAAATATTGATCAGAATTTGGAATAAAGAATTGAAGTTACTTTGTATAATGACAATAATTATTTTCTAGATAATTATTGAGGAGATCGTCAGATCGCATTGGGTTCCCCTATCCATCATTTCAGACAAAGGAGCCCAGTTCACAACACAGTTTTGGAAGTCCATTTAGAAAGGGATTCGTCAGAAGGTGAATCTTAATACAGCCTTCTATCCTTAGACAACCGGACGACAAGAAGAGCAGATCATACAGACTGTTGATGACATGTTGAATGCAAGTGTTATAGATACTTCAAATGTATCTGGGATGATCACTTACTATTGATTGAATTTTCTTGTAATACCAGTTTCCAAGCTAGCATACAAATGACACCATATGAGGCTCTTTATGGGGAAAGGTGTAGGTCGCCTATTGGGTGGTTCGAAGTTGGCGAGGCTGGATTGATAGGACTCGATTCGGTACATCAAGCTATAGAAATGGTAAAATTTATTAGACGGAGACTAAAGATAGACCAAAGTCAATAGAAATCCTATACCAATGTTAGAAGAAGAGACTTGAAATTTGAGGTAGGTGATTGAGTGTACCTAAAGGTTTCATCGATAAAAGGAGTTATGATATTTGGGGGAAAAAAGGAAGCTCAATCCTTGATATATTGGCTGGTACCAGATTATTAGTGTAATAACCTGTTGTAATACCCCAAAAAATTTTTGAGATTGAGGAGAATGATTAGGTGTGTTTGAAAGTGTCGCCTATCAAGGGTGTCATGAGATTTGGGAAGAAGGGGAAATTGAGTCCATGCTATATTGGTCCCTATCAAATTGTTAAGAGGATCGGGAAGGTTACTTATGAGTTAGAGTTACCTTCCGAGATTGACGCAATCACCCGATCTTTCACGTCTCTATGTTGAAGAAATATTTGGGAGATCCTGCCCTGGTAAACCCTATTAAGAGAACCATAGTCAGGGATTGCATGTTATATGAAGAGGTTCTAGTTAAGATCTTAGATGTTAGGTTCGCAAATTGAGGAACAAAGAGAGAGCGTCTGTTAAAGTCCTATGGAGGAATCAGTTTGTCAAGAAAGTCACATGGGAAGCTAAGGAAGATATGAAAGCCAAATATCCACATCGATTCATGCCCAATGACAAGAATGTCTACGGTAATGTCCTCACCCTTGATGTGCATTAAATTATCTATCCTAGACTTGATATTTGATTGTCTAGAGAGTCTGACTGATTTATTAATTGATGAAATGAGTCTCAACTATTATTTGTGCATTGAGTCTATATTCCTTCACTCTTCATTCGAGAATGAATGATTCCAAAAGGGAGATAATTTAACACCCAATAAAATTATCAAAATATCTCTAGATGAGAGATGTGCACATAACGCATCTTCCCAAATACCAATAGCAAATCCGAGGCCGAAAACGCTATCAACGTGAAATATTATGTGGGAAAATGGTTTTGGTTGATTTTTAGAAAAATCAGATCAAAAGATAATTTTTTGATGCGAAAATGCATTCCAGTAAGAATACGCTACATGTCTGCATCATGGACTTGTCCCGTATTCACACTTAGATATGATCCCAATTTTTTCTATGAGATTAGAAAACTCGATCAAAAATAATTTTGCGAAAAACCCCTAAAATAAACCAAGTCTACGACGTGAACTTAGAAGACGATCAACCACACCTAAACTTAAAATATGATCAAATAGATCATTTTTGGTCTAAAAAAGGTTCCTAAACCCATTCGAAAGTCTCTTACACTAAATTTGAGTAGGAGTTCTTGTGAGAAGAACAAAAGAAGGGATGGGATTCCAAAGTCAAGGTCAATTTCTTGTGAAGATTATTGTCATCCTTCATTCTAGGTATGCAAGGCTAAACTAAAGCATGATATTATTCTTCCATGCGCTCCCATTGATGGTAATAGAAAGATTGTGAGTATATTGTGTCTTTATGCATGCATCTTGAATGTTTTCTTATAAATTATATATATTTTATGTAATTTTATATGTTGATGATCATCATAAACTTGATTTTACTATTTCAATACTTTTATGGGTCATTTTAGAAAACCCTACATGTTATTTGCATAAAAAGCTTTTAAGAATGAACTTAGGAGATGAGTCTAGAGCCTTGACGGTATGAATGTCTATGTGACTGTGATTATGATCCTGATATGAGAGTGTTGATGAGGATGTTGATGAAATTGATGTTCCTAGAGTCTTAAAGATCGTGAAATTAGTCCTGAGATAGAGATTCTAACCCAAGAGTTGATTTTGATGTAGTGAAGTGAGTTAAATATGTCCAACAAGACTAGTTAGAAGTGTAATCCATATGATTAACATCATATGAGCATGTCGAGTCCTAGGAGTAGTATTGAGCACTGAATTGGGTAAGGGTAGATAACAACTCAAACTCAATAACTACGTGGCCAGTGTAGGAGGAGATTGAACTGTAAAACTGAATGTTCCCCTTGTCCCAAAAGAGGACTTTATGTTCTTCATTGTGAATCCACTGATGTGATGTCCTTTACCCAGCAAGGTACTGGATGGATGTAGAAACGACGTCACTTCATTGTATCATCATTGGCTCATAGGTGATGGTTGTCGGTTAGAGAAACTCCCAAATATGTCATGACGATATTTTATGGTAATGATTGAGTTCCTTACTTTTTGAGTTTAGTCTGTGACTGAGGAGTGATGTTTGAGTTGAGTGTCCTTTATGATGATCTTTCTTTTCTAGCTATTTTACATACTTGTATATTCCACGTACTAATATCTATTTGGGTCCGCATCTATTCATGATGCTGAGACAGCTACTCGAGATCCTCAACAAGAGCTTCATTGAAGGTACATTCTCCCTACAGCTGATTGGAGAGTCCTCCCCTACATTCAGAGGATACCATTTTATATTTCTTATTTATTGAGTTAGTTTTATTTTGAGTTGTTGTAGCTATGGCCTGAAATGGTTTCATTCTAGACTGTAGAGGAAGAGGCTTCATAGACTAGAAGATGATGACTTGATGTTGAGATCTTTCTTCCCTTAAATTAAGTTTTCTTTAAATCTACTATTATGTCACAGAAGTTGAGTTTTACTTGGTTGGCCTATGGCCTTTATTCATTGAGTTAGAAGTAACCTGAGCTGCCCACTATTATGTCTCCTATATTCAAATGTTTTTCACTAAATTAAATGATTGAATGACTATTATGAGGCCAAGTGGTTCGCTTAGGGACTAGCAATAGTCTTTGAGTATCGTGCACATCTAGGGTACCCTCCCAGGGTGTGAAATATCTTTTTTAAAAGAATTTTATTGAAGAAAACTATTAAACATTAACTCTATCTCGAGTTAATGGTCAACAAATTTTTTAGTTAATTCTGATTGTTGAAGATGAATCAAGTAACTTTGTGAGAAATATTTGAATTTCTTTGGTCAAAATTTATGAATTAATGTAGATATATATTGATTAAATTTGGTAATCCTGAATTTGATTGTTTTTATTTGAAAAGAATATTATCTACTAGTTTGACTGTGAACAGTAGATAATATCAAGTAAAATTAAAGTGAATTATCTTGAGAATATAAAAACAAAATATGATAACTACATACACAACTCACATGAAACATCATTAAAATAATAATTCAAAAATACTTTTTTTTCCTATTGTGTTCGCCTATATATATATATATATATATATATATATATATATATTTGCAGTTCTTGTAAGTACCAATTGTTTATGGTGGGATGCAAGGCAAATCTGCATTTCTTTTCCCAGGTTCTTTTCCTTGGGTTTCTTTTTCCTATTTTCCTAGATTTCTTTTTGTGATTTTCCCAAATTTTTTTAGATATGTTTGTTTCCACTTTTTTATTATTTACTTAAAGTTGTGGTCAAATTGATTCTTCCTATATCCAATCTAAGATTTTGATTGTTTTGTATCTAATGGAATTGTTTATTCCAAAATTTTATATGAATATATTCTTGATCTAATACGTTTTATTTAAGCAAGCATATGACAAGTGAAGAAAAGACCCCCTCTCCCACCTCCTTATTTCATAAATATTATCATGTTATAATTTTATTCAAAGAAAAAAATAAGTCGAAATATATTTTTCTTTTTTCAAATTTTTGGAATCGGTGAATTATTTTTTAATTTACCAACTTTAAAATCTATAAGATGGAGGGAAAATTTAACTTTGTGAGAACATGAATTATTGATTTAATTAAATTTATTGATAAACCCTTTCTTTTGTATTTGATAGTAAATGTTCAATATGACTGAATCAAAAAAGCAAGAGAAAGAGG
>JAABOM020057454.1:0-15113 GCA_011800125.2 Solanum clarkiae | reverse complement strand
CTTTTTCCCATCCATATAGACTCGGATCAAGAGGCGCCATCCGCCTTATTATGTCAACTTTGACCTCGACCGAGCCAAAATGGAATAGTTTAGAGGAAGAACAGAACTCTTCAAGACATGGCTAGAACCATGATATGTGAACACTCTCTTCCTCACTATTTCTGGGTTGAAGCAGTAAGCATGGCTTGTCATATTCTTAACAGGTGTCTAATATGACCCATTCTTAAGAAGAATTCATACAAACTATGGAATTAGAAGAAACCTAATATCAGCTACTTTCATCCATTTGGCTGCAGATGTTTTGTTCACAATAACAGCAAGGATAATCTAGGTAAATTAGACCCTCGTAGGGATGAAGGTATCTTTCTTTGTTACTCTAACTCTAGTAGAGCTTATCGAATTTTTAACAAACATACCTCCATTGTAGAAGAATCCATACATGTTGTTTTTGATGGATCTAATCATATTTCTGAGAAAAGATGCAGTTCGGATGATGAAGATGCTACTAACGGTAATACAGTAACTCCCCAAGCAGTTGTAGAAATGGATCAGTCGACTACTGTTGAAGAAAGCCGACCAGCAGTAGAAATTTTTCCCAATAAATGGAGAAGTGAGCCCAACTACCCCAAAAAGTTTATCATCGGAGATGTCAATGATGGAATAAGAACAAGGGCATCAAGCAAAAGAAATGCCAACATCACTCTTATACCTCAACTTGAACCTAAAAAGGTTGAAGAAGCACTGAAGGATAATGTTTGGGTAAATGCAATGAAGAAAGAACTGAATCAATTTGAAAAGAATCAAGTCTGGTCTTTGGTTCCTAAACCTGAAAATGTCAATATCATTGGGCAAAATGGGTATTTAGAAACAAGCTAAACGAAGCTGGAGAGGTAACTAGACATAAAGCTATACTTGTAGCTCAAGGTTACTCTCTACAAGAAGGAGTCGACTATGATGAAACTTTTGCCCCTGTATCAAGGTTAGAGTCCATTCGAATTTTTCTTGCTTATGCTGCTTTTAAAAGGTTTTAACCTTTTCAAATAGATGTTAAAACTGTCTTTTTAAATGTTTTTATTGAAGAGGAAGTTTTTCTAAAACAACCTCTAGGTTTTGAAAATCCAGATTTTCCTTATCATGTTTTTAAATTGTCAAAAGCTCTCTATGGACTCAAATAAGGTCCCAGAGCTTGGTATGAGCGCCTAAGAAAATTTCTCTTATCCTATGATTTTTCACAAGGAAGCATTGATACTACCTTGTTTATTAAAAAATCTTCCTCAGACAATATTATTATTCATATTTATGTTGAACATATTAACTTTGGAAGTACTTACCCTGATTTGTGTAAGGACTTTGCCAACCTTATGCGAAGCTAATTCAAAATGAGTATGATGGGTGAGTTAACCTTCTTTTTGGGTCTTCAAAATTTTCAAACTGATCAAGGGATTTCCATTTGTCAAAGTAAAGAAGCATTGAAACTTGTGCAAAAATTTGGCATGAAAAATGTTAAAGCCATTGGAACTCTCATGAGTCCCTCCTGCGATCTGGATCTTGATCCTAATAGTAAGAGCATTGATGAATCCAAGTACCGAGGTATGATTGGGTCTTTGTTTTACCTCACTTCCAGTCACCCTGACATTATGTTCAGTGTATATAAATGTGCTAGATTCCAATATTCTCCTGAAGAGTCTCATTTAGCTGCCGCTAAAAGGATAATTTTTTATTTGGTTGGAACAGTTTCATTTGGACTATGGTATGAAAGATCATCTGTACTTATTCTTCATGGGTTTTCAGATGCAGATTGTGCAGGTGATAAAGTAGATCGCAAAAGCACTAGTGGATCTTGCCAATTCCTTGGAAACTTTCTAGTATCTTGGAATAGCAAGAAACAAAATTGTGTATCTATCTCTAACACCAAAGTTGAGTATGTCGCCATTGGACTATGTTATGCCCAAGTTTTATGGATAATTCAACAATTAAGTAATTATGATATTTCTATTAAACCTGCTCAATTACTTTGTGACAACTCTACTTCTACCTGTTTGACCAAAAATCATATCCATCGTTCTAGGACAAAGCATATTGATATCAAGCGTCATTTTATTAGAGATCATATTTTAAATGGTAATGTTAAAATTATATTTATTAATTCTGAAGTTCAATTAGCTAATATTTTTACAAAACCTCTTCTTGAAGAGAGATTTTGCAATATCAGAAAAGCCCTTCATATTATTTTAAAACCGATTTAATTTTAGTAATCTTTATCTGTTTTAATTGTGTAATTTTATGGTAATTATTACTAGAATTTATGGCTTGACTGTTGTAATTATTATTTTCCTTTTAATGCTTACACACACGGATCCCCTCATTTATTACTTACCTCTTTCTCTCCCCTGTTTCACGGCTGAGTAATAACTTTTCCTTTCTTCAGTGTGTCTTCATATTTCCCTGCGTCCCATCGTTCTTTCCATGCCTTCTTTCTCTCTTCCTCTTCCCTCTCTTTTATTTGTTCTCTCCCCTTTCACTCCTCTTCACCTTCTTCTCCATTGTCATCATGCCTCCACGAAAAAGCTCTCGCATCAAGGGAAAGGGCATTGCCCTCTCTCCTATGCCCATTGATGTTGAGAATTACTCCACCCCTACGTCTCCCCCCTCCTCCACCTTTCCTCCATCCTCTGTTGTCAAACGCTCTGTTTCTCCTCTTCACTCTGGGGATTCCACGAAAAAGTGTCGTTTTGATTTTGAAAATTCCCTGGACCTCAAAACTGGCCCTCAAAACTGATTTTTGGTACTCTTCAAACGAATCTCTCTTTCAATCCTTGAACTCCAAGGCTGTGGTACATGGGTGCATTGTTGATCTCAACCTCCTTATCTCCATTCACTTCCCCATCAGGGTTGGGCTAAACTCTTTTCATCCTCTCCGAAAATTGTGTATGAACCCTTAGTCCACCTCTTCTATGCGAATCTGCATTCCTTTAAACCTGGTGAAGTGGAATCTCTTGTTTTGGGTAAGTGAAACTTCCTTGACTCCGACATCTTTGATGATATCTTTGGTATTTCTTGTTCTAGTTTCTGTGACTCCTTCAAAAACACTTGGCCCTCTGATTCTGAAGTCTCTTTTGAGGAGGCGAAAAAGGCTCTTTCTTCCAACTTCTCTGGACCCTGCCCTTCTAATCTTGGGCCTAAGGATGTCTCTTTTGAGGCACGAGTTCTTGCCCACATCGTGGCAACTACTCTCCTGCTTAAGGCTGGCTCATTCTCTATTCTGTCCATGCGTGACACTTTTTTTACCTACTGTCTCCTGTCGAAAAAAGGGTTCAAACTGTCCTTCTACATTCTTAACTATATGATTGACTCAACTATTGATCTCCTCAGTCTAACCTACGGAATGATCGTCTCAAGAATTCTACAAGCAAATATGGTCTGTTATAACAATATACCCTCCATCTCTGTGAAACAATGCTACAACTCTAGAGCTTTTGGGAGTATGGGATATGTGCTCTCCAATGATGCCTGGATCCTTAAAACTGATGCAATTGCTGCTCCTCATGATTCTCCTGATCCATCTCCACCTGCTACTATGCCCTCTCCCTCTTTGGGCACTAAGATATTTGAAGAACTGCTCTCCAAAATCTCTAGCATGGATGCGAAGTTTGAAGCTTTCCAGGACCTTCTTCTCTCAAATCACTACAAGATTGACACCGCTGCTGACTCCATGAAGGTCCAGGCCATAGCTAAGGAAAATGGTGTAGATGTTGCTAAAATTCGTATGAAACTGGATCAAGTAATCAAGGAAGCTGTCAAAGTTGCTGAGAAGATTCAGACCAACACTGAAGCCTTATCCACCTCCTTAACCAATCTTTTTGAGAATCTGAAGACCGCTACTGTCAATATCCTGACCTACTTCTTTCGACCCCGTGGATAACTGCCTTCGTTTTTATGTTTACTTTTGCTTATTAATGATGTAATCTGTGTTGTGTTGTGGACACTATAAGTTTTTGCTATGCTATGCTATCTGCATGTTTACTTCTGCTAGTTGTTATACTCTATAAGCATATACAAACAGTCAACTAGCACTGTACAAATGCTACAAAAGCATGAATTCAGGGGGAATTTTACCATGCAAACAGTCAGGGGGAGGAACTTAATCGACTTACATTTCATGGAAGTTAACTACATCTCTACTCTATTGTTGTCATCATCAAAAAGGGGGAGATTGCTAGTGCTAAAATTATTTTGATTGATGACCGAATCACAGGTACTATATCAAAAAGGAAACATATATATACAAGGACTAAACAACAAGCAGAGATTCGAAAACTCAAGTCTCAAAATGGAAGGCGCATCATCACAAGATTAAAGCTTGACACAAAAGGAAGGAGAAGATCTGCTACTGACTCAGCAAATCAGAGATTTGACAGAAAATCTATACCAAGAATAGATCTCTTATCAATGGGAAGATCTGGTCTAATATTCAGCAAATCAATCTTATCAACGGGAAGATTGTTCGATGAATCAACAAATCAATCAGAAGATCAGCACCTGGAAAAGAACATAAATTAAAGACAATGACCACTGAAGGTTCGGATCAGAAGCTAAAATAAGGAAAAAGATCTGATCTAGTTGTGCCTGCCTAAAAGCATTGCCTTATTCTTGGAAAGAGGTTCTATCAAAGCCTCACGCCAAGGATCAATTCTCTTGGGATGTCATCTCTTCTATAAAAGGAGACATCCAGGATATCTCAAGAATTATACAAGCCTACTGCATTTCAACCCATTCTTCAAAAGGTCTTCATCTTTAGAAAATCATTGTAATCTTTAGACTAGTTACTATGAAAGAAAAAGAGAGATAAAGAAGGAAAAATTGAACGAGAGGACTGTATCAAAAGAAAAAGAAAAAGAAAAAAAAAGGAGAAAATCTATGTTTAGAGCTTAAGTTCTATTTGTTGTAACCATCATACAAGTCTTGAAGAGATACCCCTATCAACCCAAGGGAACTGGACCTAGGATTCGAATTGAATTTGAACCAGTATAAAAACATCTGGCGTTGAGTTTTCTTTTACGCACTTTAATTTTCTGCTTACTTAGATATCTATTTTATTTAGTTGACTATCTCGCATACTAGTTGACTCTCTGAATACAGACTTAAGTTAAGAAAAAGGGAAGAAAATTCAATTTACCCCCTCCCCTCCCCCCTCCTTGCACTTTCATTAGAAACAGAAGTATGAATATGAACATGAGTTGATTTGTCGATGCAAGCAACAAAAGAAAGAAATGGTACGAAAGCTCACCCAGATGCAAGAAGTGATCCTTCTGGACTCCAAGCACAGACAAAGACTAACATGAATTTAGGAGCAAAAGAAAATTGTATTGTTAGTATAGAAGACAGAAAAGAGAAGATCACCTATTGACATATCATGGCGAACAAGAAGAACTTCGTAGACAGGAAGTCAAACCTCGGATGTATGTCCTTCCAAAACTATTACATTACATGTAGGAATTTCACACCGCAAAGAGGCTGAGACTTTGCAGATACCCATAGGCTCCAAATCTATCTTGCAACAAAAGAAAAACTCAGTGTCACAAAACCAGCAAAGAAGTGCACAAAAGTATTAGCTACATGCTTAAAAAATCCTGCATTTATAGTGCTCATACAAGAAGCAAATTAGCTGCAATGGGAATGTATTACCTCCAGCTTTTCCATGTTCCTCATGTCCAGCAGCCTCTTTTTGTCCACTTAGCTTTGAATTCATAATATCCTCGCGTGGTTTTTCTTTGTCATTGTGCTTTTCTTTCTCCTCATTTCCAGCAGTCTCTTTACTCCTTTTTCTGTCCCTTTCACACTCTTTTTCTTTCTGTTGTTTCTCCTTATGGTTCCTCGTATGGTCAGCTTTCGCCTTACCCTTTTGCCTAGATTTATCTTTCTGAAGTTTTTCCTTTTTCTCTTTTATTATATTTTGCAGCTCATGTACATTCTTAGTGAGGAGATCCAAAGGTTCTAGAAACTGAAAGTCTTCCATATTGGTATCATCCTGCGTTACATTCCTTAGTTATTAAAAGACCCAAACTTCAGATATAGTAATCATAGAATGTCAAAATGTTTGCATTACATTGCTCCAATTTGTTTCCAGTTCAAGATACTGAATGCCCTTTTGGACAAATTTAACAAGAGCTCCAGGAGGAACCAGATTTCCATCTATTGTGCTCTTATTGACCCCTGCCTCATATCCAAAAGTAAATGCTGAATGTAAAAAGCCTGAAAAATATATCAACAAAACCTGTAGACCGATTAGACATTACCGTACTAGTCCATCACAATCAAAGTCAAGGTGTCAGCCAGCATCTATTAGCAAATAATATTCAATGAAGCAACAACTTGTATAATAAAAGACCAACTATAAACTAGATTGTCTTGATCACCTTGAAAGATTACTAAAAGTAACTAAAATTTCAGCTATTCAATCAAGCAAGAGGAGCTGAGTGAATTTCATAATTGTCTCGATCTTGTTATTATCTTTTTTTTACTATCTGAATAATCAGAAGTGACTGTTCAAGTGGTCGCATACAACATACAAAAACTAAACTAATAATTGAAATAGTATGAAAATAGAAGCTTCTAAACCTCCATTTATAGATCAGCAGGAAGCCCAAGAAAATGAAAAGATAGGGGTATGCAAACCTTAACCCCTACCCTTGCAGTATAGAGGTTGTTTCTGATAGACTTTTGGCTCAAAAGAATAATTATGCACTAGAATGGTTACAGGCAAATGTTTACTTTTCCGAATTTAAATCTTCTAACAACAATAACATACACAGCGGGATCTAGGGAGGCTGAATTGTAAGAGGTTTAAAGATCGTTGTTTGTGAATCAATAGCGGCATAAACAGAGATATAGACTAGGCTACTTCTACTTCCACCGTCACAGAAAAATGGTAACTTCGCAGAATTCAACTCATCTAACAACAACAAAAAAACATCTAATAATTATCCAAAACAAGAACTGATCAAAACATAACGTCAATTATGATTTAAACCCTAAAAGATAAAATTGACTTACCTGATTCATGGAGGTACCTGAAAATAATGTAATTCAGGAACTCTGAGTTTAAAGAAGCCATTGCTGTGAATTGACTGCGCCGTAAAGGAAACATAGACAAATAGGCTAGGTTACTACTGCTACCACCTCTGATATATATAGAGGCTAAATATAGTAAGTGGGAAGTTTTTTGGACACAACATTTATATATGATAGGTTAAAATTTAAGGAAGGATTTCCTTCCAAAAGTCATTTTGAATCAAGTGAATTGACTGGGGACTGACTAAACTACCCTCAAGGCTTCATCAAATTTTTTTAGACAAAAGCTACTTTGACAAGAGTTTGAGATGTTAAATTTATTTAATCATATCTAGCTAAATCGTATTACCAATTGACACCATTTTGGAAAACTTTTGTTAGGTACTGATTTGAATCCATATTCTGTGCGAGGGTCTAACTTTGGTTGTTTTTTCCTTCAGGCTATGATAAATCCTATCAGAAACTAGCTAGTTCAAGAAGCATCTTTCGTTCATCATGATTTTCTCTTCGAGACGAATTCAAAATTTAAATGATATTTAAATTTTGTAGTGGATCACAAAATTCAATTTAATGATTTGAAATTTATTATCTATTCAGCTATTTCAGTGGATGGATCGAGCAGACAGATGAATCATAAATTAAACTGTGAAAAGTTGTTTGCATCCTATATTTGTACTAACTCTTAGTATTACTATAATTACACAAAAAATAGTAATAATTTGTATGAATAAACTTTAATTTGGTGATATAATGTTAGATGAAAACATGACTTAGTGTTCATTTGATTAACATAAACATTAAATGCGGATTAATTTTTACCTACGCTATATACTAGATCCACCTAGGGTTGCATATCAGTCGATTTGATTCAAATTTTAAGTTTATCATCAATTTATAGACTTTCTAAATCATTCTAAGATCATTAAATATCTATTAACTAGTTATTGATCATTATCTGGTCAGTTATTGATTTAACCGCTAAGATTATGCACACAATAAATCAATGAAAATCATTTATTAAAAATAATGTGACAAATCAAATGAACCATGAAATGAGTTGACTGATTGCATCTTACTCAAAAGCACACACATCATCATTGAGAGTTTGAGTCAGTCAAAAATAAAAGTATAAAACTAAACTATGTGATCAAGGACTCCATACAACGGATGATATAAATATAATTTATTAATTTACTATGAGATTATCAATTAATCCTTTAAATTTTTTTGAAATCATTAAAAATTGATAACTCGAAAAAAATTAAAATTGTTATCCAAACTAGTAAGTCAATAGCTCATTATTGATAAATTAATACTATTTTTCATCTCAAAGTGTTGTTAGATTCGATTTTAACAACCCTAGATCTGCTCTTTGATAGGACGATAACAGATACTCTAGTTAAAAATGCTTTTTTAATAAAATATTTTATGTAAGATGTGCAATATTTAATACAAAGAAACTGATTATTTAGGTTGATAAAGAGAACAATGAATAGTTAAAATATGAAACTCATAAAAATGACATTTTACTATGTTTCGACCATTAATTGCACTCTACTTAGATTGATAATTATTACACATTGTTTCATAGTGTATCGTACGTATTATGGTGATTGTATTATATCATACTAGAGATTGCCAATAGGCGCTCTGTGGAAGATCTATTCGAGATATCAATTGATTGGTGAGTCCTCCCTCCTTTTGGAAGATGCTCATTATTTGTTTCATCTAGCTTCCAAAGTCAAGTCTTAGATTTTCTTTTATTCTATTTTAAGGTAGCCATGAACTTATCATTGACACCACTTAGTCAAATGGTTAGAGTTTTCATAGACTAACTAGATTGTCGAGTGGTGATTGGATATTATTTTTGGCTTGTTTCTTTCATACTAATCTTATTTTGTTGATTTGGTAGATTGGTTGGCCTCCAACATTGATTGTTGATTTGGTTATTATTCCAATTGAGTTAATCTTGTTGTTGATGTCTTCTAATGTTATATTGTGATTGAATAAATGTGATGAGGACAGGTGGTTCGCTTGGGGATTAGCAATAGTCTTTAAGTGCCGGTCACACCAAGGGTATCCTCCCAGGGTATGACAAGAACAAAAATCGAACCTGATAAATTTAAATTCTGAATCGGCTTCGAGTGATAGATGGCCAATTTTGTTCCAAAGTCTCAGTGGAGCCAGTGGCTAAACTACGCCTATTTTGTTTCTCTATTTGCTGCATATACTCATGTGCATATATTATTTGAGTTTTCTTTTCTATCTTTAAATTCTAAATAGACAACTATGAATTTACTAAATCCTGAATTGTAGAAGTTTATCTCTGAAGATAGTGGAAAGAAAAACAAAAAACGGAAGAACAAAAAAGAAAATTTACATAGTATATAGGGAGAAGAAAGAGGAAAATGATAAAGAGAAAAAGGTCTAAGGTTAGATGTTAGAAGGCCCAAAAAAAGTGTTCTGAAGAAGGGGTGCTTTTTATGAAGTGACTATTTATTTTTATTTAAAAAAGAAGAAGTTTTTCTATAATTTAAAAACGAGGAAAAGGTTGACAAAAGGACCGGTTCCTTGACTGATATATCTGTTGTTTTTTCTCCTTTATATGCAGACAATTTACTAGAGTTGCTCAAGAAGTAGTTAATGTAAGTGCATGATATGAAGGAAAACAAACATTATCTGATTTCTATTCAACCATGTTTCTGCTAAGTGGATGCTTATTTTATATCCTTTCTGCTTTGTACAGAACCCCAGTTTGCAGTTTGAGTTTCTAGGATACTAACTAGCCGAAATAAGTTTATTGGATTACATCCAAAGTCAAATTACAGCCGAATTAAGTGTGGGTACCTTGATACTTTGTCAGTGTGAGGGACAAATCAATCTGTGCATTTTGGTGATTTTTTTTACACCTGCATAGTTAAGTAACCTGATATGAGCATTTGTACGATTTTCCTGTTACCTGTGTGTCAATATTGGCTTCTCCTCTGAAAAGACCGGATTCTTTCGTTGTAGATGGTATATAATGAGTCATTGTCCATATGCTTGGCGATTGGTAGACACATTACAATGGTACCTGGTTTTAACTGGCTCAAGTGAATCATGGAAAAGGATTAAAAGTTTGTCCTGTTCATTGTTTCTCCTACTGACCAGAGGAGTTTGCATCTAAGGAGCTATAGATTTCATAGGTACTCTGTACAAAAGATTCATGGTGTCATTTAAAGTTAAGAAGGAGAATTCTAGAATTATAAATTTGTGGAATGGCATGATAGATTTTCCGGCAAGGAACCTTTATAACATGATAGAAGTGAAAGGAAAATTAGTGGTCGTTCATATATCGTTGAAGCAAACCACTATATTATAATTCAGCATAATCTGTTTTCAAATCAAACGATCCCTTAGGTTTTGGGGTTCAATTTCGAGCAAGCAAATGAAAATGTGGCTAAATTACACCTAATCAAAATAATGACAGACATGTCAATTTCCTCACAAGCAACAAAACAAGAGTAATGAAACAGCTATATGATAACCGGACACTAGATGATAAACCAAAAAAGCTTCACTACAAGGTAGAGTTTCTTGTATTGTGAAGTTCTGCCTCTGTGTTCCTCAACCTTTACATTTGAATATCAAACATACAAACCTTCTTGTTTTCAAAACAAGCTCAACCCTGTTGCCTTCCTTGTTCCAACTCGCATAAAAAATACCGCTATCACTATTGTAAGTTCTTACAATCTTGGCCTCCTTCACTAACCATATATTTATGCATTTATCCAATGACCCACTTGCCAAGTATTCATCATTCGGAGTAAATGCAATAGAATAAACAGGTTCACCCACTTGCCAAGTATTCATCATTTGGAGTAAATGTAATAGCATAAACAGGTTCCCTCGATTCAAAATGGAAGAGAACCTACTCAAACAATAAACACATTCAACAAGAACGAAACAAACATTTGATAATCTAACAGAAAGATATACAGTTACCTCATTCTTGCTCCACTCTCTCCCATCCCCCACATCACCAACCAAATAAAAGGATTAGGTATATAGGTATCAATAGTTCAATTGAGTATGAGTAAACAAACCCCATAATACTCGAGACTGTCATTTGGCAGGTAAAAAAATGTAATTCTATTAAGAGTGACTTACTATTTTCTATGTCCTTTCCAAGTAGACATAATGAGTCCACATTCATAACCTAGCCTGTTCAAGTCGTGAAGAAGACACCCTGGTTCCACTTCCCATAGCTTCATGGTAGAGTCATCGGAGCTTATTTCCGTCCTCCTCCTCCACGTGGCTAAGCGGTTGGATCAAAGTTTTGCTATTGGTGAGTCCTCACTTTCGAAGACAATCTCCACTTACTTTCATGATTTATTTAAAACATGCCTAATCTTTGGATTCTATCTATTAAGGGTGAGCCCTGGAGATGTCTTGTCCCCGTTCTATTCGTGACTAGAGGTGTTGTTGGATATGGTTATTTTATGTACATTATGAGCTTGACTCTTATACTTTGTAATTATAGAAGATTCCCTTAGTCCCTTATTACCTTCTAAGTGTTGAATGCTTGTTGTATTGATGAGATGAAAGTCTTAAGCCCCAATTGCCCCTATAACGTAAGTCATACTTACTCGCCCCTTAGACTTTATTTGCTATGTGATTCATGCTTATCCTCTTTCATATAACATCCCACGGCATGAGTCCAAAGTTCCGCTTCCCTTAGAACTATTTTCTACTTGTTTATTATCTATTATGCCTTTGTAACCAAGGATGTGCTATTCATGCTTAGAAAGGCTTTTTTGGGGTCCCTTCCTATTCCCCATTCGTTGTGTCACATCTAGGCCCTAGGCTTGGGTCATGTCAAGCATAATTGAGCATGAGGAGCATATTACCTATATACATGCATATCCAATAAGCATCTTACTTGCTTTACGTGATGAGCATGATTGAGTGGAGGCTAAATGACTGTTTAAGTTTTAGTTTGAGTTTGAGTCTTGAGTTCATGTATGATTGATGATTCAAACTGGTTGAGCTATTGAGTGATTGAGTCAAGTTGATTGGAGAAAATTTAATGAGATGAGATTTGAGTTGATTGGCATGAGCATGATTTAGTCTTGGGAGGAGTATTGAGCACCGATATGGCAACGAGTAGGATAGTTGCACCATTGATTCAGGTTACTTGTGTCCCAAAAAGATGGACATTTACTCTAACCCACTCGTATGCTTTTTTGGAAATTTTGCATCAGATTCCCCTGCAGCGCTAGAATCTGTGGGCTAACGCCCAACAAAAACTTCCAAAATTGTCTGTTTCCTGTTCTTTGAGCAGAAAAATCTGACCAGGCGTCCCCCGCCACCGCTGGGACACCTAGGCCTCTTCCTTGGCTCGTTGCAGACCCACTTGTACGTTTTTTTGGGAATATTGCACCGGAGATCCTGCAATGCCAAAATCCGTAGGCTAACACCCATAGAAAACTGTCAAAATCACCCGTTTCCTGTTTCTTGGCCCACAAAATCCTACTAGGCATCCCCTGCCATTACCGAGCCACCTGGCCCTCTTTCCAAGCTTGTTGTAGACCCACTCATATTCTTTTTTGGGAATGTTGCACAAGATCATTCTAGAGCGCAAGAATATGGGGCTAAACACCCATAGAAAACTGTTAAAATGGCATATTTCTTGTTTCTTGGCCCATAAAATCCCACCAGGCGTCCCCGCCATCGCCAGGCCACCTAGGCCTCTTCCTGGGCTTGTTGAGGACCCACTCATATAACTTTTCAGGAATGTTGTGCTGGAGACCCTGCAGCGCCAGAATCCGTGGGCTAATACCTACACAAAATTGCCGAAATCGCTTGTTTCCTATTCCTTGGCCCATAAAATCCTACCAGGCATCCCCTGCAGCCGTCGATCCACTTGGGCCTCTTCCAGGGCTCGTTGGGGACCCACTCGTATGATATTTTAAGAATGATGCACCGGAGCCCCCTGCAACGCCAGAATCCGTGGGCTAACACCTACAGAAAACTGCCAAAATCGTTTGTTTCCTGTTCCTTGGCCCATAAAATCCTACCAAGGATCCCCTGCTGCTTTTTGGGCCTCTTCCCGGGCTCGTTGCTGACCCACTCGTATGCTTTTGGGAATGTTGCATCGGATCCCCCTCTAGCGCTAGAATTCGTGGGCTAACACTCATAAAAAAACTTCTCAAATTGTCTGTTTTTTGTTCCTTGGCCAAAAAATCCTACCAGGCATCCCCCTCCACTGTCAGGCCACCTGGGCCTCTTCTCGAGCTCATTGCGGACCCACTCATGATTTTTCAAAAAATTTTACACTGAAGTCCCCTAAAATGCTCGAATTTGTGGGCTAATATCCACAGAAAACTACCAAAATCACTTGTTTCCTGTTCCTTAGACCATAAAATCCTAATAGGTGTCCGCCGCCACCGCCGGGCCACCTGGGCCTCTTCCTAGGCTCATTGTGGACACACTAGTATGATTTTTCAGGAATGTTGCACCTGAGCCCTATGCAGTGCTAGAATTCGTGTGTTAGCACCCATGGAATACTGCCAAAATCACATGTTTTCTATTCCTTGGCTCATAAAATCCTATCAGGCGTCCCCCGCTGCTGCTGGGCCATCCGGGCCTCTTCCCGAGCTCGTTGCGGACCCACTCATATAATTTTTTGGGAATGTTGTGCCTGAGCACCTCTGCATCGCCAGAATCCGTGGGCTAACAACTACAAAAAACTATCAAAATCTCCCTATTTTCGGTTACTTGGCCTATAAAATCCTACCAGGCTCCCCTTGAAACGATCCAAAAAAAAGTGCCCGAAAATGCGCCTCAAAAATGTCCATAATCATATTTTCCATATAATTCAAAATCCATGCATGATATCAAAAATACGACTTCACATTCTTGTTTAGGGGAAACAATTAAGTGGTGTATGGGTCTAATCCTGATTTTAGAGCAACCGTTGCAAAATTTGAAATTTCGAAGTTTGCGAATTCCAGTGACCAAGTGCGCCCCAGGAGCAACGCACCAGGGGCGGTAAGAGGTGTAATTTTTGGTTAGTTTTCTTGTTCCGATCCAAAGCCTTTAGGTCTTAGGCCTAAGTCTCCCCATTCATTAAAAAAACACCTGTACTTAGTCATTTTCAATTACATATCATTCAAGACATTCCCAAAAACCCTCTCTAACACTTAGCCAAATATTTCACCCAAATTCAAGTGTCCCAAACTCATTCTAGATCTGAAGAAATTCATTCAAGCTTTAATCTCTCATATAAATCTAAGTCAAACTTATTCATGTCGTTAAAGACCATCGTGGGTCCCCTACATCAAGACAAGTTAAAAGGAATCTCTATTGGCTAAGTTTTGCACAAGTACCGGTAGGAGCATTAAGTTTCAAGGGAAATATATCTTAGTATACAAAGAACTAGGTATCCCACAACCTACCACATTAAAGCTCTTTGAATTAGCTTTTCGACACACTTGGTTTCACCTTATTTAGAGTTCGGATGAAGAAGTTATGTTTGTTTTTGTAGAACTCTTCTATACAAGGGTATATACAAATTTTTGCCAAATTCCGTTTCATTAATTGCATTTCGTAAGTTTAATTATTTCTATTGGTCCTTTAGGGATTTCTATTCTGTCTTAACACTTCCTAAAGACCTAAACCCTACTTCTAAAGATCAAATTCACTCCTCCCAATTGGAATAGACTCTCAAATTCTTCCAAAAGCCTCTACCAAACCCCAATAAGAATTCAAGGAAACTCAAGAACAAGTTGTGGATCTTAAGACCCCATTCCAAGCTTCAATTCTTTCTCAACTCAATTTCAAGAAATTCAAGGTCTAAGGTACATGGGTTTCATTCATGGGTTCCTTTCACCCATAAAGCCCAACCTTCCTTTTCATGAGAATTGCATGATTTCAAGTTATATTTCTTATGGGTATCTATCATTATGAAATATGAGAATGAAATATGTTGGGGTTTTGTCAAATATTATTGATTATGCATAAATATCTATTTTGAGCTTATACTATGAAGTGATCTTTGT
>JAABOM020057453.1:0-15115 GCA_011800125.2 Solanum clarkiae | reverse complement strand
TAGTCAAATTTTATAATCGCCGGATAACCGCATTTAGCGGCCATTTCGAGTGCGTAAAACCTTCTCGAAGTGAAAATGTGAATCAGAACCTGTTCTCTGGATTTTTAAAAAAATTTTCTGTTAGGTCTTTTAAAATACTTAATGGTTTCCTAATTATCCGTAAAATTAGGTGGCAACTCTGTCTTCTTTTTGAAAATTCCAAAAAATGATTTTCACTTAAATAATTGAGTTTTAAATCAATTTTTGAATTTTTTTTTTCAAAAAGTCATTTTTCGACATAACAGTCTCCATTTAGAAGGATTGTTGTTATGCTAATGGAGATGTAGGACATAATTATTTTGATAGCATATTTGGGAAAACCAAAGAAATTAAGAGTGTCTCTTATGAAAGACCATTCCAATTTGTTGAAAGCTTTCTCTAGATCAATTTTAATGAGCATATTACATTCTCCCCCTTCATTTTATTAAAGTGCGATATTATTTCTTGAACTATTATCGCATTGTCCCACACTTGTCTATTTTCCAAAAAGCTCGCTTGACAAGGCCCTATGATTTGATTAATCGTATTCTTTAGACTGTTAGTAAGGATTTTGGTGATGATTTTGTAAGTGGTGTTCATAAACTTATTAGCCGAAAATCCCCAAGCTCTTTAGCCCCTTTCTTTTTTGGAATGAGACAGATATGGGTCTCATTGATTTGGTCTGGCATAATACCATTTTCAAAAACTTTTCAGCACAAAGTTGTGACAGAGGGTCCCACCGTGTCCTAATATTTTTGGTAGTAAAAAGGGTGGAGACCATCCAGCCCAGGAACCTTGTAGGGTTTGAAGGAGTTGATAGACAAAAGAATCTCCTCATTTGTTGGGATATTCTCTAAGTGGGATAGATTGTAGCTGATGTGGGCCCTTGGGGGGGGGCTGATATTAGAAGGAGTAATTGTGAGATGTTTTGAAGAGATTTTTAAAGTGAGAAAGGGTGAGGGCCATGGTTTCTGCATGGTTATGTATATAGTCTCTTTCTTCATTTTGAAGTAAACTTATCTTATTATTTCTTCTTCTGTTTAGGGTGGAAAGATGAAAAATTCTAGTGTTTGCATCCCCTTCTTTAAGCCAGTTTTTTCTAGATTCAAGTTTCTTGAATTCTTCTTCTAGACGGAGGATTTTATTATATTCTTCAGTGAGTTCGGCTTCCAGATCTCGGAGGTAGATACTATTAAAGTAATTTGGATATCTTTGGATGCCCCCTATTCTTTTAAGAAGGGTCTTTTTCCTGTTGAAAATATTTCCAAAAACCAGTCTATTCCATTCTGTGACTTCTTTTTCAAAAATGGAAATTGCTTTTAGAATATCTGTTTCGTTTCTCCAGCTCCCTTTGATAATTTCTATAAGTTCAGTATGGGATGCCCACAAGCTTTCGGACCTAAAGATTTTATGCTTGTGAGGATTTGTTTTGCTGCCTAAGGTCAGCATTATTGGATAGTGGTCTGAGTGTGTATAGGGCAGATGTTTGACATGAGCTTCTGGGAAAGCCTCTATCCAATCTTCTGTGGCCCAAAAACGATCTAATCTCTCGCTAATGAGCTTTGATTTATCTTTGAATCTTTTATTGAGCTATGTGAAGTTGCTACCTTGGAAACCTAGATCAATTAGCTTGCATTGGTTTATGACTTTCCATAGTTCCTTAGATATGTGAACGAATTGGACGACCCACTTGTTTCTCGTTGCTGTTTATAAGCTCATTGAAGTCTCCTTCAATCATTCACTTATTTTTGAAGCTATCATTTATTTTTCTTAAGTTTTCCCAGAGTTTTGAGCGTTCATTTAAGTGAACACTGGCATAGATACAACTTAGTAACCAAGAACAGTTTGTGGTTCTTACTTTAACCATGGCATGGATTTCTTGATTGGTTGTTGTGACTTCATCCACATGCAGCTGGGAGTCCTCCCATAGTAGGACGATGTCTCCTAAGTTTCCTACTGTTGGTACTTGGATCATGTTATTAAAGTTGAAATACTCTAGGAGTGGTTGATGGTCTTGCATTTTGTTTGGCCTATGCCAATCTAGAAGTGACCTAAAGTAGGGTCTAAAGTTTGCCCCGTTCACTCCTCTACAGTACCAGATTATAAAATTCATGGAGTAATGAAGAGGTTGGGGTGGTGCTTCTAGTAGTGGACTCTCCCTCTGCTGATTCACCTTTATCAGCCTTGGTTGATGATAACTATGAAATTTAATTTCCTATGTCCTGATTTACTGGGGCTCAAATGTCTAGGTATGTTTTCCTTAGGCTTGGAGGACAGATTAATATGCATTTTTTTACGAATTATTCTTTGAATAGTAAGACCTTTATCTCCTTTAAGATTGTTATTTCTGTCTGAGTCTCTCTCATTACTAGCAGTGTTTCCTCTAGTTCCTTTACATTTTGAGCTTGTCCTGCATTGGGTATTATCATATTCATAACAAGTGGAGGTTGAGGATGGACTTCTACATGAGGGGCTCGTGGAATTTAGTTTGGAACCACCATCGGGGGAGATTCCTTCTGCTTGGTCAACACTAGTGATGAACGGTGGTGGATGGGTTCCATTGCTGTCAATTGGGTGGGCTAGGGTGACATTGCTGTCTCTACTGATGGGGGAGGGAAGAACTGGGTCGGATACATTATGGGGTAGAGTGTCATAGGAGGCATTTGGATGTGTTGTAGTGGATTTAGTAGTGACATTTCCCGTGTTGGATAAAGAAAAAAAGGTATTTGTGGGGTTTGAGTGAATAGTGGGTGTGGAAATATTGAGGATGTCCACATGTGCTTCTGATAAACTTCCACTCCCAGCCTCATTCCCTCTGAGACAATGTGGGATATGAAAGTGGGATTCCGGACTATTATTATGACTTCCCTCCCTTCTACTATCACGGAGAAGGAGATTGCTTGGTTACTTTTTTTGTAAGTAAAGGTTTCTCATTCGAGGAACTTACCTGTGGCCACAAACAAATTCACGTTTCTACCTGGACTTTTGATTGTAGATTTGCTAGCTTGTCCTTTTTTACTTTTAGATCCTGGAAAATATACTGTACTCCATTGTTCTTCGTCTTCCTTTGTTGTACTTACCTTGTCTTTTCTCTTGTCCTGCTTTGGAGACGCTTGGTTGGGATCCTCTGACTTGCTTGCTTATTCCCCTGTTTTTTCCTTTTCACGGTTACTCATGTTGTGGCCTAAGACTCTACAAGAACTACAGAAGGTGTCTAGGCCTTCGTACATTATTTGTTGCTTGTGGCTGCCTGTTAGCACCGCTTTCTTGACTGGGACCTCGAGTGCTACCTCCATGCATATTCTCGCATATCTACCTCTTAAGGCTTGGGATGTGAATATGTATGTTTATACAAGCCTTCCCATAGTTTGACCGACCCTGGCTAGTATTTGGTGATTGTAAAATTCAGTAGGCAGCTCTGGTAGTCTTACCCATATGGAAGATGTGGTTTCTCTTGCTTCTGATGCTACAAAGTTTGGGGTCCATTTTCGTACTGATAGAAAGTAGCCATTCACAAACCATGGGCCATTCTGTAGAACATGTTGAAGGTTGTCTTCCTTGAGAAACTTTTCAATGTAGTAATCATATCCTAAATCGATCAGAATGATTTCCTCCTATGTGTTCCATAGTATTCGCAGCTTTGCTCTGGTGTATTGGTGGCTGAGCCTTTTGCCCATTACCTTGATGATTACTGAGTAGATCCACGGTTGATAGATTTTTTTACTTATTTGTGTCTGAGAGTGTGATGCTACCCAGGTGCTCGTTGGTTTGCCAGTGATCTAGTTGCTCCTCCATTTTCTGATTGTTAAGTGTCGTTGTATTCATTTCTGATATTTCAGTGGCTCCACCTGTTCCGCCTTCCAACGGCACCTCCCCTTTTTTATTTGGGTAAAGAGATGTTAGAATGTTTTTGAAGGATAAGATGTTTGAGCTTTCTGGTGAGCCTTGCTTCATGACTGAGTCTATCATCATACCGCCCCTCCTCTTGCTCCATTGGCGAAGAGTGCTTGCAGATCTCAAGAGGTTTTTTACTCTTTGGGCTTTGTGTGCTGTTATTTTTAGATGTGTGGCGTCGGATATTGTTACAGTCAGTGCTGTGAATTCCTTGTTCCAAGGCACCGTCTAGAGCCTTTCCTCTATCCGGTGGATCTGGGGGGTTTAGTGTTTCTTTGGAAAAGATGCTAGGCGTAGAGTCGCCGGTGGAATATAGACGGGTCTCATATTACTCCGCCCTTTTGGCTTAATTAAATCTAATCCCCTATGGATGTTATTATGATCATGTTATGGGATACAGAAAGGCAAGCTTGGAGAAGCCTGAAAATATTTTCTTTATAAATTATGAGGAGCTAATGACAGATGCAAAAGAGATTGGCCGAGTTTCTAGGGTGCCCATTTGATGAGAGTAAAGAGGAGGAACTGTTCGTAAGAATTTCTATTGGTGTACATAAATGTGCTCTTCAACTAATTGGTTTCATTTGATATCTATGCCTTTCAATTTTAGGTATGTACAAGTAGACATTTAAACTTGCACAGTGTTTAAAAAAATAGATGCGCACATATTTTTGGTATCCTATGTTGCAATACATGTCCTAAGTATATTATGTCATGGATGATTTGTGTATCGACATGCTTGTTCATCTTTAGACAAGTGCATAAACTATTATGTATTTGGATTTCTCATGTTTAAGTTACTATTGTTTAAATGTCTCATTATGTTTTCACCATTTGAATAGAACCAAGAGTAAAGGCAGTGCTTAGCATGACTGAAGCCAATTTGTTTATCAGCTAATCATATACTAATATTTTTTTTTCTTTATTTCTCTAACAGGAAGTGGAGAAAATAGTGAAGTGAACGAATCTGGAGATTTTACTACTTGGTTCCCAGCTCCTTACAATTCTTTCTTTAGACAAGGTGGCATTGGGGATCATAAAAATTATTTGGATGCAAACACAATTGAACGTATTGATGCATTGACTAGAGAAAAGTTTCATGTTGCTGGTTTCATCTATGGAATTTAATTAATAAGCATGCAACTATATGTGTTGTTTATTTTTAATAATTAATGAGCATATTGTAACTATGTTGTTCTATTTCATTGAGTGTCCTTTCTTTTTCTTTCTGATTTCCTTGTAATTTTGAAATATGATCTCTTTTTAAGTGTTAATGTTTTTCAAGTTATTAGAAAAATATTTTAAAAAATAGTTTCTATAGAAAATCAAACTTCTTAAGAATGAGGAAAATTATGAACTCCTTAATAAAAGTAGAAATAATAAGCTCTATTAGTGATAATTCACAAATGACGAATCTAGAATTTTTCTTAAGTGAGTTCAATATATAAAGAAGAAAATTCTCAAATTGATATCTTCATTAAAGTAATGTAATTAAAATCAATTTCAAAATTGCAAGTAGGCATAGGTAAACATGATACATTAATTGCGATATTTTAACTGCAGGAGCCAAGTTTGATATATATGTACATTTTATTTATATAATCAAAAGAAAAACGATGCATGACGATGTTGAAGGTCAAGCAAACTATTGTAGACCTGTTATGCAAGGTAGACAAGGTAAAATATGAGTGTTAGATGATTTGTAAAGTGAAAATATTTTGCTGCTATGAGTATAAATTTTTTATTATATAATAATTTACCAAAGACTAGAAGTAGTGAAGCAATAACGATTGAAAATATATATAAGGAAGATCTTATGTGGGATTGTACCCATGTAGTAGTGTCACACATTTTCAAGTCCTGATCAAGTTAAGTAAATGTGTAAGGGTTATCTATTATCAAGATGGATATAGAGGTTGATAAATTTGTGTTTGGAGCCAAGATTAATAGTTAAAATTATACATCCTCCTTGAAACAAAAATTCTAAGATGATTTTTAAATATTTTAAATTATTAATTATTGTGAATTATAATAGTATTTTTTGGCATAATTTTAAAATATATATATATATATATATGTTACTCCCCTTGCCTCAATTTATATGTCACTGATAAAATTTCAAAAGTCAAAATTTTTTATATTTCTTTTAATTTTTAATTTTTTTAATTAGTGTGATTTAAATTGAGTTTATGTCATTTTAAAACAATATATGTTATTCGTCTATCCATATTTATGCGACACCGATTCAAGTGTTGATCGAAATTTTTGTATGTCTTTTAAATATTTTAAGTTGTTAATTCTTGTGATTTATAGTATATATTTTTTATTTAATTTTTCGTATGTAGATATATTACTATTGTTAATTATCTAGACTTTTACAAACTTTTTATGTAGTTTTTAAATTAAAAATACATGTTACTTTTTTTGTCACAGTGTATGTGACGCCGATAGATTAATTTCAATAATTAATCGAATGCTTTATTTCTTTTAAAATATATTAAGTTATCAATTATCATGGTTTATAGTATTTTTCAAAACTATTTTAAGTTGTCAATTATTATGATTAGTAGTATCTTTTATGCAAATTTTAACTATAAATAAGACAAACAAACTAAAATAGAAGAACGATCAAGAAATTACAAATATATCCTCAAGTTGCTCAAGTAGTTAGGTTGACCTGCCCTGTTTGAGCAACTTGAACTACCTCTTATATAGCACAGGCCCAATATATATTATCTTTTTTTTTATCTCATTTTATATGACATGGATAAAATTTGGAGAATCATTTAAATTTTTATATGATTTTTTAATATTTTAAGTTGTTAATTATTGAAATTTATAGTACTTTTTACATAATTAAGATAATATGTATCACTCACTATGTCTCAATTTATGTAGCAAATACAAATTTTCAAGAGTAAAATAATGTTTTTCAAATAATTTAAGTTATCAATAATTGCTATGTATATATAAAATTTATGTGGCGCTGATAAAATTTTAAAAGTCAATATAATTTTTTTATATTGCAAATTGTTAATTATTCTAATTTTTATAATAACGAAAAAACAATTCAATTTTTCTTTTTCAATGTACTAGTAACTGGAAGAGTATATAGCCCCGGGTTTGCGATTGTCAAAGAGAAAAAGTAAAGGATATGACAACAAAACATATCAGAAAGGGGCAATTTAGTCATGATGTACAACTGTTGGATTCCTTATTAACCAAGATGAAGCAATGCAACATACCTCCTCGTATGGAAGTCACGTAACATATCTCTTTTACATGACACGCTAGTTTTTGGACATGTGAACTCTCCCTTCTAATATAAGGGAATTTGGTAACTGAATACATAAGTGATTCTAACTCTTTTGTATGGAAGCTCACCACATGAAAAGTGGGGGGAGAAAACAGTTTATGTTATCCCTGTTTGTGTCCCAAAAAAACAGTTTATATATATATATATATGTCACGTGACTTGCATTAGAATACGTGTTCAAGTGACTATTGCTTAAATGTCTCATTATGTAAATGTTTTCACCATTTGAATAGTACCAAGAGCTAATATTTTATTTTTCTTTATTCCTCCAACAGGAAGTAAAGAAAATAGTGAAGAGTTGCAGCTTTGACACTTTGAGCAGCCATGATGTGAACAAATCTGAAGATTTTACTTCTTGGCTCCCAACTACTTACAATTCTCTTTGGACAGGGTGGCATTGGAGATCATAAAAATTATTTGGATGCAAACACAATTGAACGTGTTGATGCATTCACTATAGACAAGCTTCATGCTGCTGCTTTCATGTCATAATCAAATGAAAAACATAAATACCAAATATTATTATCAAACCACAATTTAACACCAAATACATATTAACATACAAATAATCCAGGATACATCCTTCTTATATCATAGTTTGACCAAATAAACACCAAAAAATTTAAAAAAAAAAGAAGACATAATCATTTAAAAAGCACCAAAAATATCACAAACAAAAAATCCTTATCATTTTCAAATTAATATACAAACGACTAAACGTATTCTAACTGTAACACCCCGTAAAAATTTATCGAAATGCCCCTAAAGTATATCGTGTGCACAACGCGTCTTTCAAAGCTCCCATGAAAAATTTGAGACCGGATTTATGATCAGCGCGGAAAAACGAGTCAGAAAATGGTCTCTACCCGATTTTTAAGCTACCGGATCGAAAAATAATTTTTCAAAGTGTGCCAAAACACTGAGGTTTCCACGCCATGGTGCGACGCGCCTAGGACGCGGAACCACACTTGGTTTTATTTCTTCCAATTTTTGACAGGAAATTTATTTGCAAAAAATCCACCAAATGAACTGGTGCGCCAGTGTACGAAAATTTAATTTTTTTTCTTTTAACTTCGTGAAGGGCATTTTTGTCCTTCCCAATATATTCTTAACTCCCAAAACGAGTATTTAAGCCTAAATATGTTTGAAAGGGTTTTAAAACCCTATTCTTCCTAAGTCTAAACTACATTCTGAGAGAAGGAGAAGAGAAAGAGAAAAGGGTTTCAAGTCCAGGGCCAAATTCGTCAAGAAAGTTGAGGATTCTTCAATTCTAGGTATGTAAGTCTAAACTAAAAGCATGAGGTTGTTCCCCCATATGTCCCATAGATGGTCTTAGAAGTGAATTAGAAGTTCTTGAGTCTACATGCATGATTCTTGATTATTTTCTTGAAAAATTATATTTATTATATGTATTTCCACACGTTGATGATCATCATAAACTTGTTTTCTTCAATTGAATAGTTTCATGAGATATCGCATAAACCTTACTTATTATTTTATTTAAGATTGCATGAATGAAGATAGGGATTGAGTCTAAAGTCTTGATTGGGATGTTGATGGAGATCGTGATTGTGAATGTGAGAATGATGATAGATTAATAGAACTTGATAATCTCTTGAGTCTCCATAAATAACCTCTAAAGATTTGTCTATTCAATTATTCCCTACTAATAGTTTTCGAGTCCTAAGATGAGTGTACTGATGATCGAAGCAGACGAGATTTGTGTTGTTTGGATTAAATGAGGTTTGAACCTTATCTTGAAGAATAGTTCTACTCTTTGAGTTGATAGAATGATAGATTAGATAAGGACCTCGCTTGAGAGGGGGGGTCGGCTATGTAATAGTCCGAACTTGACAGACTATGAGCTTTCTTGAGTCTTGGGAGGAGTATAAGCACCGAAATGGGTAAGATTGAGTCTCACTCGTACTCATTAACTACGTGGCTAGCGTAGGAGAGGATTGGACCGTGAAAGAGGATGTTTTCTTTATCCGCAGAGGACTTGACAGACTTCTTTGGGATCCTTGACAGACTCGTCCTTTACTCCGGCAAGGTACTGGACGGATATGGCAACGACATCTCTTCATTGTATCACTTCTGGCTCATAAGGGGTGATTGTAGGCTATAGAAACTCCCATATAGGATTCCCTCTTGATAGTACTCTAATGTTAATGTAATGTTATAAGGTGATGGAGGTGATGGGTTATTTGTCTATTCTTTATTCTTTCTTTAGATAGATATTTGGCATACTGACTGCTTTCTATATTGAGTTGATTGTTATTTTCATATTATTCTACCTGTTTCGATTTCATTCAACTATTTTGCATACAAGTACATTCCACATACTGACGTCCCCCTCTGGGACTGCACCGTTTCATGATGTAGATACATGATTTGGAGATGGTCAACAGGCGCACCATTGAGAATTGGAGACATTCAGCTGATTTGGTGAGTCTCTCTTACTTCGAAGGATCCTTTATATTTATTTTTCATCTTGCCCTAGAGTTAGATTGATTAGCTTTATTTTGATTGAGGTAGTCATGGGTCTGTCATTGGCACCACTTGATAGTAATAGAGACTTCATAGACTAGAGTCGAATATTGATGTAAGATTGTGAGCTAGTTCTTCCTACAAGTCTCTTTTCATAATATTTACTTGAGAACCGATGATGATGCATGTACCCCATTTACCCCCTTATGTCTTCCGCTGATAGTAGAATGCTTAAATGAATGAATGTGATAAGGCCAAGTGGTTTGCTTGGGGACTAGCAATAGTCTCTGAGTGCCGGTTACGTCTACGGTACCCTCCCGAAGCGTGACACTAACCTCCAGAAAATTTATTCTCGTATACCACAAAAGTGAAATCAGCAAAAATCAATTACACGCACAAAAAAAAGCCAAAAAATAAATTAAAAAATGAACTATTTAAATACATTTTTATGCCAAACAGATTAACAACTAATATTATAATGTAAACAAGAAAAAGGCCTAATATGTCACAGATATATATAACACCATTAAAAAAACGCATCATACATCTTATTGTACCATTATTAATTATAATACCACCAAAATAATAAAACAAAAAAAGATACTTTAACAATATTATTAAGAAAAAACAGAAAATCAAAAAATAACCAAACATAAATATTAGCTTAATCTTTTTTTAAATCACTGCACATCAAAAAGTTCCAAAAATTAACCATTCACAAAGTAATGAAAAAAATATATTAACAAGAAATATTATAATTACAAAAATATTAAATACCAATCAAATACCTATATACAAGCCATCTAAAAGTTATTTTCTACTATAATTTTTACAGAAAAATCAAATTATACAAATAAATATAAACATTTACAAATACACTTCTCCAAATACAAAGAAATAATAAATCGATCAAAGCTAATATTTTTCAAAAAAATCATTATTCAAACCTGTTTCATCCCATTTTTCGTCGTGATGTATCAAAATTGATACCCCCTCCATATTCATCATAAACCAATTACCAGATGAAGGAAAATTAGGTATTTCAAATTTATTTTAAAAAACTTCTTCTTTTTGTTGAAGAGAGAGAAAATACTAACTTTAATATTTAGGCTGAACTATTAATGGTAGATTAATAACTATTGGATTAATTTAAGGAAAGAGATTATCTAGTAAATCTAATAAAGTGCGTCTCTCTTTAATGATTTTATTTTATTTTATCTTTGTGTATGCATATTTTGGTAAGAAAAATATTGACATATGTATGTAATTTAATTCTATTGACATGTTAGGTATAGGGCCTTATTTTGTATAGGGATGTTTTTTTTTTTCCTTTTCAATATTTTAAGTTATTAATTATTGCAATTTATAGCAGTTTTTGCATAATTAAGATAATATGTATTATTCATTATGTCTCAATTTATGTGGCACATACATATTTTCACTCTCTATGTGTGTGTGTGACGCTGATAATTTTAAAAGTCAATATAATTTTTTTTATATTTTAAATTATTAATTATTATAATTTTTATAATAATCAAAAAGTAATTTCATTTTTCCTTTTTCCTTTTTCAAGATAACTCTTGGAAGACTCTATAGCCCCATGTTTGTCAAAGAGAAAAAGGAGGTGACAACAAAAGCTACGTCTTTACTTTATGATGTTAAAAATAGTGTTGTTTTACTTTATTATGTCTTTACCAAGATGAAGCAATATAATGCAACATACCTCTTTGTATGTGAAGTCACGTAACATATTTCTTCTCATGTCACACGTTTTGGACGATGAAACAGATAGGTGAATTGTTCCTTTTAATATAAGGGAATTTGGAAGCTTTCTCAGATTCAATATTACAAATACATATTACTCCTTAGAACATTTCTTAGTAATATATAAGTGATACTCTTTTGAATTGTTTTGAAAGAATTCTCATCTACATGTAGGAGAAGCAATCAAGGCACAGAAAAAAAAGGATCCAATATGCAGAATGCTCAAATCAGAGAGAGCATGTTCACATTACTTGTAGAAAGGGAAAGTGATTTCCAGAAAATTAAGGAATTTCCCAACTTCACTACATAGCCTGTAATTGACCTTCTTGAATTGGGACAACCTGCCCAATCTCCATCACAAAAAGCAATTAACTGATCTGTCCTTTCTGAGCTTAGAAGAATCCCTAAACCTGGTTCATTCTTTATGTATCTCACAACTCTACATGCTGCCTCCATGTGTGATCTCTTTGGCCTCTGCATAAATTGACTCAGCATATGTTATGTTAGGTCTAGTCATGGTTAGATATAGCAACTTTCCAATTAGCCTTTGATATGATCTTGGATCCTCCAGTTCAGCATCTGCTCCTGATCTGTCTATAAGTTCATCACATTCAACAGTAGTCAGTTTCAAGTTGTATTCCATTGGAGTACTTGTTGGTTTGGCACCTGATAATCCCATCTCAGCAATCAGTTCAAGGGCAAACTTTCTCTGATTCATCAGAATTTCCTCCCTTAATCTTGCTATCTCAATCCCAAGGAAGTACTTTATCTCACCCAAGTCCTTGATTTTAAACCTGTTCTGCAAGGCTGTTTTAGCTTCCTTAATCAGACTTTGATTATTACCTGTGATTAACATGTCATCAACTTACACTAGAATGATTACTATACTGTCTTCTTTCTTTCTTGTGAACAAGGAATAATCAAAATGACTTTGTGTGAACCCTGAACTGGTCAGTGCTTCAATAAGTTTCAGATTCCATTGTCTTGAAGCTTGTTTGAGCCCATACAAGGATTTGTGCAGCCTACACACTTGGTTGTTCCCCCCTTGACTGCCAAATCCTGGTGGTGGCAGCATAAACATCTCTTCTTGTAAATTACCATTGAGAGATGCATTGTATATATCCATTTGGTGTAAACACCATTGATTTGCAGCAGCTAAAGCAAGCACAAGTCTGACAGTTACCATCTTTACTACAGGAGAAAAGGTTTCTTGAAAGTCCAAACCTTCTTGTTGATTGTATCCCTTAGCCACAAGCCTTGCTTTGTATCTCTCCACTGTCCCATCAGCTTTATACTTAATCTTGAACATCCTTCTGCAACCTATAGGCCTTTTACCAGAAGGCAAATCAGCCATAGACCATGTATGATTATCCTGCAAAGCTTGTAATTCCTGCTTCATGGCATCCAACCAGAGGGGGTCTGATGCTGCTTCAGTGTAGCACTGAGGCTCCTTGGTGGAATTGAGGTTGGACAGATAAGTCAGGTAGGTGGGATTTAGATTGGAGTGAGACATGTAGGATTGGATAGAGTAGTGGCAGTAGGATGTGGAGGCTGAGTTTGACTTGCGACAAATGTAATCATGTAGCCAAGTAGGGGCAGTTTTGGGTCTGCTGGATCTTCTGAGAGGTGCAGTGACTGGTGAAGGAGCAATTAGTGGTAGAGGAGGTGTGATTGAGATGGGTGCAGGATCAAGGGAATTGTAAGAGGTTGGTATATTTACAGGTTCTGTTGGAAGTGTTGTGAGAACTCCATTTGGAAATATTTGGAACTTGTTGTCTTTAAGCAGCTGGAAAGGGAAAATATGCTCCCTAAATATGACATCTCTGCTAACAAAAAAGGTGTTAGTAAGCATGTTGAATAGTTTGTAGCCCTTTTGAGTGGAAGAATATCCCAATAGAATGGTTGCAGCAGACCTAAGGGATAACTTGTCTCCATTATGCAGATTAGTTGCAAAACATAAACAACCAATGACTCTCATGTGTGATAGAGAAGGTGTCTTACCATAGACCATCTCAAACGGTGATTACCAGACAATACTTGTAGTGGCATCCTGTTAATCACATAAACAACAGTCAAAACACACTCATTCCAGAATTTCAATGGAAGAAAACCTTGTAAACGGATAGCTCTAGCAACCTCCAAAATGTGCCTGTATTTTCTCTCAGCCAAACCATTCTGTTGATATATGTGAACACAGGATTTTTGGTAAATAATACCAAGAGAATTATACAGATTATAACAATTAGAATTCAGGAACTCAGTTCCATTATCACTTCTGAAAACCTTCACTTGAGCACCAAACTGATTTTGTATCATTGCAAAAAAATGTCTAAGAATGACAATGACATCGCTTTTCATTCTCACATATACACCCAAGTCATCCTACTACAATTATCTACCAAAGTGAGAAAGAATCTGCATCCATCATGGCTAACAACTCTATATGGTCCCCAAACATCTCCATGTATGATAGAGAAGATGTTGGTACTTCTACTAGAACTACTAGGAAATGGTAATCTAGTTTGTCTAGCCAAAGGACAGACAGTGCAGCTTGAATATCCTCACATTCCTTTGCAATCTTCAGTGTAGAAATTTGGTGTAACACCTTGACTGGAGCATGTCCTAACCTTTTGTGCCATGTTTCTGCAGTCTCAACTTTATCTACATTATCATTGTTGACTAGGTTGACACTTATTGTTCTGGTACAGGTTTCGCTTTTTATTAGTAACTGCATGCTGTACAAACCATCTACTTCTCTACCAATCCCCTTCATCATTCCATTGAATAGATCCTGCATGACACAGAGATTAGGGAAAAAAGTGACAGAACACTTCAAGTCCCTGGTTAACTTGGACACTGATAACAGGTTGTGTTTAAATTCAGGTATGCACAACACATTTATGATTGTGTCCCCATTATCCAACTTGTACTTTCCAACACAAGCTATATCTAATGCATTTCCATCTGGTAGGTACACTCTCTTAATGTTCTCCTTAGTGATTTGACTTATCCCATCCAACAGCTCCTTATTATGAACCATGTAGTTGGAGGCTCCAGAAGTAACTATCCATTTTCTAAAGGATACACTGTTGGTTGCAAGAAATACCTGACTCATACCTGTCTTTTCTGAGCTAGTAGGGATTTCCTTTTGAAGCAACTTCAGAATCTGGTCATACTGTTCCTGAGTGAACATTGTGCCAACTCCTTGACTTGAGCTGCCTACAGGTTTGGGATGGCTCATGTCCTGCTGCATTGTGCACTGCATTGGCTGTGTACTGTGATGAACTCTTCTTCTTGTATTTATTGTCTGTTGGATAATCATGGATCTTGTAGCATGTTTCTTTTATGTGTCCTCTCAACTTGCAGCATGTCACGCCCCAAAGTCCCGTAGGGCAGACCGACACTCGTTGCCGATAAGGCCCGGGAGAACCAATCTGTAACTACGCCTTTACTGTACGTTTATACCTTTAGAATGCCTTAAAATAGATAAACAAATGAAAATAAGCTAAAGGAAATGCATATGACTAGGCCGTTGGGGCCACGGTGTCTAAAGTACAAGACATGACTCACCTCCTTGCTTTTAAGTCCTACAAGCACCTCAATTCTCTCACTTCATTTTAAGTCCGTAATCTCCTCATT
>JAABOM020057452.1:0-52193 GCA_011800125.2 Solanum clarkiae | reverse complement strand
ATTCGAGAAGCTGTGGAGGACAAGTCATTTGAACTTGTGAAGATTCACACAAGTCATAATTGTTCAGATATGTTGACAAAGACTTTGCCAAAGGAGAAGCTCGTGTTTTGTCGTGAGAAGGCCGGTTTGATTGCTCACTCCATGTAGGAGTGAGGGGGAGATTTGTTGAGAATTATCCCTCCTACATGGAGGAAGAGCTCGATTTATTTTGGGCTCCTATATTTTATTTAGTCTCTTTATTTGAGCCCAAAATATTATTTTCAGGTCTTGGCCCATTCCACAAAAATTAATAGTAGCAGTTCAGAGAAGTAAGAAAAATCAGAAAACAGATTAGAGCAGTAGCAAAAAGCAGAAACCAGGAAAGTAAAGCAGAAACAAAAACCAGAAAACCTCTCTCTGCAGCAGCTTGGTTTTCCTTCCGGATTGGAGGTCAAACGGAGTCCGTTCTTCCTCAAATTTTATTATGTTATTTGTGAGACTTTCCTCTACAAGTACACGAAACAGTTTTTCATTTTGAGGCCCGGAAGGTAGTTTTTTGCTGCTGCAATTTCAGACTACATTTTTTTGGTATTTTCCTCCATTTTGGTGAAATTGTTGGTTGTTTGATGATTATATTTGCCTCTAGTGTTTACTAGAGAGGAGAACTTGTTGTACCCACTTGGTTTTGATGATTAGTGAAAGTTTTCGTATCGTTGTTGAGCGGTCCCGTGGTTTTCTCCCCGATTTGGGGTTTCCACGTAAATTGTGGTGTTCACTACTTTATTTTTGCTGTTTTTCTTTTCATTACTGATCTGCTGCTGGAAATTTTGGTGATAATTGTGCCTTGTCATTCATTTTATTTATTTGGGGAAAAGATTATATTGCGCTTCCGTTGTGTTTCGTTGTTGTTTTCCCCAACATGGTAGTATGCCTATTTAGGAATATAGTTACTACATACTCCTTGAACACCAAGTCGTCTTCTCACATTCCTTCCTTTTTGTTTATTTTCAGTTTCTTCTCACCTTTTTACTTTCACTAACGTTGGTGTGATATTTTTTAACCTATTTTTCTTTAAAAAAAAATAAAATCAAATCACACTTGGTAATTCAAATTTTTCTCTTTATACTAAGTCATGGTCTAGGCATACGGTTACTTTTTCACCCCCCTAACTTATACCTTTTACTTCACTTGTAAATGCTGCATTCACAATTCACCCCTAATTTAATTTTTTGACACCTCGTCTTTGTAACTAGTGCATGTTAAGGAGGTAAGAGTGTAAAAACATGATTAATTCATAATAAGGAATATGGAATTCATTATGGCTAGGTATGAAAAAACTTCTAAAAGATCAAAGTGGGAGACAAGGGAATCATTTTTCTTTTAGAAGAATGCTCTAGACATATTGGGTTGAACAAAGACGATCTCAGTTCATCTCTGCAATTAAAGCATCCTCAGTCAAATGACTTGACTAATTAGGTATGTTCTGGAACATAAATTAATTGCTCACCTCACATTGACTCATACATGTCATTTTGCTTCACTCGATTTCCATTGTGTTGTTAGAAATACATTAGCAGCTATAATGTCAGAGAAAACAGTTGACTCATCAATACATAATTAATCAGAGTTCACACAATTTAAGTTTTTGAAAGAGTCTATTTTTTCAGACGAAGATACATCATACACGCCTTAAACTACTTTTTCATTATCACATAAGCCACACAAGTACCCAATTCAGTTCAAATGGGACAACACGAATACTTTCTTTAAGAATATGTCACGCCCAAGCTAGGTTCTAGGCATATGGCACAACAATCAAAACGCGGAAGAATCACAATCAAGCCATCTTAGCATATCATTAAACTCAACAACAGAAGAATAACTCAATAAGTAAGCATCATATATGTGCATATATATACATATAGAAATAACTCTACTTTATCATAGTATCAACGAAAATAGTTTAGATACAAAGACTCATCAAAAACCTCTACTCAAATGTCTATGAAGCCTCTATTCATCAGTCTAGAAATGTGCCATGACAGGCCATGGGCACCTCAATCAAAGAAAGAAAAGTACTTAAAAATAATGAAAGACAAAAGGGATCCCCCGGGATACTAGGAGGGCTCACCAAGCTCGAGGAATGTACTGATCCGAATCTCAACAATGCGCGTACTGAAGCCCTCTATCTGTTGTAGCTGCATCATAAGACGATGCAGGCCCAAAATGGACGTCAATACATGGAATATACTAGTATGTAAAATAAGACCTCATGATGAATACAAGGATATAGTATTAAAATAGAAGGAATTTCTCAAAAATCTCAACTCTTTTTAATTTTGACTCAAGATAATGGAGAAGGGCGTATGAAGAATGGAATCCACACTTTGGTAAACCTTACATACCTGGGAGTATAGAATCTTGATGTGTCTTGGAAGAAATTGGAAGATTTCTCAAGTTCTCCTTCAAACCCTAACCCCTCTTCTCTTGAATTTTTGCTTCTATGCCTTAGAGAGAATATTTCAACATAAAAGAGGCTATCTGAGATGTTTTAGGGCTGCTTTGAGTGTAAAAATGTCGTCCTTAGGCTTAAAAAGAGTGGGAAAGGACCAAAATAACCCTTCTTAAAAAGCTGTCAAAAGCCCGGTACGACCCATACGAAGTTCTATGACCCGTAGGACCCCTCTCATAACCCTTTGGCTCAATTTTAGAGATTCTGGAAATTGATACAAGCCCGAACTATGACCTATACCCCGACTTACGACCCGTAAGGGAGGTCTCCGGTAAAATGGCCACAACCTTTGACTCCGAACCCTAAATGAGGTGAAACCAAGTGCATTGGAAAGCTAATTCAAAAGGCTTTCATTTGCTATATTATGGGACCTATAGTTCTTTGTTTCCTAAGAGTTATGGGCATTTAAAGTTGATCCTTGTATAATCTGACACTCAAAACTTAATGTATAGGAAGTTTTGAACTCGTCTAAATACTAGAGGGCTCTTATGACTCTATTTCACTTCCAACCTATAGGGATGGCTTGGAACATATGTACATATGAGGGTAGATCTATGGGGTGTCACAGTATCTCCCCCTTGGGATCATTCGTCCTAGAATGATGAGCAACTAGAGATTTAGGGCAAGGCATGAATTCACCCATGGACTCCAACAATCAACCAGCTCTCAACTCACTCATGCAATCAACAAATAAGGAAATTTAGCAAGTAGAAAATTAAACAATCAATGCATCACATCAATCCTCACCCGGACTCTATAACTCTATCGTACAGAGAAAAGAAAAAAAAGGAAAGACTCAAGGAATAAGAAGTTCAAGAATTTTGGGGGAAATACTCACCACCAACTCTCTCATCATCTGTAAGCTGGAATAAGTGAGGGTATCTGGCCTTTATATCCTCTGTCACCTCCCAAGTAGCTTCTTCTACAAATTTGTTCCTCCTTAATACTTTGACAGATGCAATCTCTTTGTTTCTCAATGTTCGAACCTAATAATCAAGGATTTGGATAGGGATCTCCTCATAACTCAGACTGTCTCTCACTCCAATACTCGCGACAAGAACTACCAAATTTGGATCTCTCAAACACTTCTTAAGCATAGAAATGTGGAACATTGGGTGGATGGCCTCTAACTCTTGGGGTAATTCTAACTCCTAAGCCATATTGCACTCTCTCTTTATGATCTGATAAGGGTCAATGTACCTCAGACTCAACTTCCCTTTCTTTCTGAACCTCATCACACACTTCATGGATGACACTTTTAAATATACCCAATCATTGACCTCAAACTCTAAGTCTCTTCTTCTGATGTCTATGTAGGATTTCTGTCAACTCTGTGCAGTCCTCAACCTTTCTTGAATGATTTTCACCTTTTCCATATCTTGGTGAACCAAGTCCGGTCCAATCAATTCTGCTTCACCTACTTCAAACCATCAAATAGGAGACCTGCACCTCCTTCCATATAGTGCCTCATATGGCACCATCTGAATGCTCGAGTGAAAGTTATTGTTGCAGGCAAACTCTATTAAAGGCAAGTGGTCATCCCAATTACCCTTAAAATCACTAACGCAGCTCTTAACATATCTTCCAATGTCTGAATAGTATATTCTGCCAGACCATCCGTCTGAAGGTAGAAAGTTGTGCTAAGGAGCACCGTTCGTACCTAAACCCTTCTGAAATGACTTCCAAAATTGGGTGGTGAATTGAGTTCCTCTATCTGAGATGATGGACAAAAGGACTCCATGTAACCTAACAATCTTCCTTACATACACCTGGGCATAGTCCTCCACGATATCGGTCGTCTTGACCGCTAAGAAGTGAGCTGACTTAGTCTTCCAATCAATTATCACCAATATAGAGTCATGCTATCTATGAGACCTCGGTAAGCCAGTTACAAAGTCCATATTGATTATCTCCCATTTCCATTCTAGAATATCTAAGTTCTGAGCTACTCCACATAGTCTTTGGTGTTCAACTTTAACTTGTTTATAGTTTGGATACTTATAAACAAACTCAGCAATGTCTCTCTTTATTACGCTCCACCTATAAACTTCCCTCAAGTCATGGTACATCTTGGTAGACCCTAGGTGGATGGAATATCTTGAACTGTGGGCCTCTACCATGATCCACTCTCGAACCCCGCCAACATTTGGAACACATAATCTGCCTTGATACCTCAACACTCTATCTTCCCCTTTGGTGAAAGCCAACACCTTCTGCTTATGCACATCATCCTTTGATTGTAGTAGGACTATATCTCGATCTTTTTTCTATTTCACCTCTACTACTAGGGATGGTACAACCTATTGTGCACATGAACTCCTCCTTCGCCTAACTCATCTAGTTGGAGTCCCAGTCGTGCTAGTATATAAACCTCCTTGGCTAATTCTCTCTTCTCCTCCTCCACAAGGGCAGTCCTTCCCACGGATAATCTGCTAAGAGCATCAGAAACCACATTAGCTTTACCTAGATTGTAGAGGATGCTCATGTCGTAGTCCTTAAGCAACTCAAGCCATCTCCTCTACCTCAAGCTAAGCTCTTTCTGAGTGAAGACATATTGCAGGCTCTTATGGTCTATGAATACATCAACATATGCTCTATATAAATAGTGGCGCAATATCTTGAGAGCGAACACCACTGCTGCCAACCCCAAATCGTGAGTGGGGTAATTCTTCTTGTGCTCCTTAAGTTGTCTAGAAGCATAGGCAACAAATGTCCCCTTCTCCATTAACACACATCCTAATTCTACCCTCGAAGCATCACAATATATCACAAATCCATTCATCACATTAGGAAAGATCAACATGGGTGTAGTGGTTAACCTCGTCTTTAGCTCTTGGAAACTCCTCTCATACTCATCGGACCATTGAAACTTGACCTTCTTCTGAGTCAATTTGGTCAACGGTGCAGATATGGAAGAGAATCCCTCAAGAAATCTCCGGTAATAGCTAGCTAAACCCAGAAAAATTCTTATCTCAGTCGGTGAGGTTAGTCTTGGCTAATTCTTGACCGCCTCGATCTTTTAAGTATCCACTTGATTTCCATTTCCAGAAATCACATAGCCTAAGAAGGCCATAGATTTGAGCCACAACTCACACTTAGAAAACTTCACATATAACTCAGTCTCAGAGTGTCTACAAAGCGATCCTAAGGTGATTGGCATGATCTTCCTCATCTCTGGAGTACACCAAAATGTCATCATTAAACACAATCATGAACATGTCGAGATACTGCTGGAATACTCTGTTAATCAAATCCATAAAAGCTGTGGGTGAATTTGTCAATCCAAAAGACATCACTAAGCACTCAAAGTGACCATACCATGTCCAAAAGGCCATCTTCGGGATGTCACCTTCTCTCACTTTCAACTGAGGATAGCCTTATCTGAGGTCTATCTTAGAGAAAACACTGGCACCTTGAAGTTGGTCAAATAAGTCATCAATCCTCGGAAGGGGATACTTATTCTTAATATTCACTTTATTCAACTAACAGTAATCAATACACATCCTCAAAGAATCGTCCTTCTTTCGCACGAATAGGACCAGAGCACCTCATGGAGAGACACTCGGCCTTATGAATCCTTTCTCTAACAAATCTCTCTACTACTCTTTCAACTCTTTCAGCTCTGCAGGGGTCATCCTATATGGCAAAATAGAGATAGGTTGGGTGTCAGGAAGTATATCAATTCCAAAGTCAATCTCCCTATCAGGAGGGACTCCAGGCAGATCCTCAAGGAACATATCAGGAAACTCACTCATGATCGGTACAAACTCAAGAGAATGTGGCTCAACATCATTGGACTTGACTTGCACGAGATGATAGATACACCCTTTAGAGATTAATTTTCAGGCTTTGAGGTTAGAAATGAACTTACTTTTTGGTGCAACAGAATCTCCTCTCCACTCAGTAATAGGCTCATTCAAAAAGTAAAATTTGATAGTCCGAGTTTGGCAATCAATAGAGGCATAGCGGGCATTAAACCAATCCATACCAAGGATCACATAAAAATCAACCATTTCCAACTCAACCAAATCAGCAAGAGTATCCCTATGATAGATGGATACTATACAATCTCTACAGATTCTCTCAGCTTGAGTAAACTCACCGATAGGAGTAGAAACAGAAAATGGCTCAAGCAAGCACTCAAAAAGAATCTCAAATCTTCTTACCACATATGGTGTCACAAAAGTGCAAGTTGCACCCAGATCAAGTAAAGCACAACAAAGAAAGGTAAAGACTCGAAGCATACCGATCACAATATCTAGTGCCCATCTCCTGGTCTTGTTGATTCCCCATTGCATACAACCAGTTTGTCCCATGCCTTCCCCTAGTACAGCACCTCTCTAATTACCTCTCGCTAGTGGTGCTATGGTAGAAGTCTAGGCCTTATTGCCTTACATCGGACAATCCCTCTAAAAGTAACCTGGGTAGCCACACCTGTAGCAAGCATTTCCTCCATCTCCACATTCTCCAAAATGCATCCTTCCATATTTTCGATAAGGTGGCTTCCCTTTAGAGCCAAGAGTCACACTTGCTTGAGACTGTGCACCCTGTTCACTAAAGCTTCGCTGACTTTGGGACCTCTGATGGCTAGGATTTGTACACTAGCTAAAGATGGTGCATAGCTAGAAGAGCTATTTTGAAAATAGGACATATCTCCCTTATTTTTCTTACTCTAACTGAACTCAGGCCCTGCTGATCTGGCCTTTTTACTCAGATGCTCCTCTTTGTCTTTCTTCTTATCCTCCTTAGTCTATTGGGCATCGACCATCATCCTGTAAATGACTATACTTAGGATCAACAATGCCACCTTACACTTTCTCTTCACATGTTTACCCAACCCAAATACAAATTTTCTCATCTTCGCCTTCATATCTGGAACCATCTCCCATGCATACCTAGATAGTAGGATAAACTTTAGGCTATACTCTTTGACAGTCATCCCTTCCTGCTTCAGATTTGCAAACTCTTCAACCTTTGTCTCTCTCAAATCCCGAGGAAAGGAATGATTAAGAAAGGCACTCTCGAACTCATCCTAAGTAGTAGGCTCAGCATTCTCACCTCGACTTTCGTCTCACCAATTGTACCAAGCATTGGCCACATCTTTGAGTTGGTAGGCAGCAAGCTCAACTCTTTCAGTCTTAGTAGCATACATTATTTTTAGCACCTTCCACATCTCATCAATGAAATTCTACTGATCCTCCTCAACCTTACCCAGTATAGACTAGAGTGTTCATCCTCCAAAAATCTGTCAATCTAGAAGCAGTTGTGGGCTCATTAGAACTAGAACTAGGGGCTGGTGAACCCTGATTCCCACTTTGAGCAGCTACTAACTAGGTAAGCATAGCTATGGCTCCTCGAAATTCAGCCTCTGAAGTAGGAGCAGGTGGAGCAGTAGGTGTCATAAGAACACCAGTGGTCCTGGGCGGTCGACCTCAACCCCTTATTTCCATTTGAGGAGGCACCTATGAAGTAGGGTTCATGACAGTCTAGCTGAGGTATTCCTCTGGGTTACTGCATGTCTTGTAGGCATGATTTGCAATCCCATAACACACGAGTCAGAAAAGAAGTTTATAATTTTCAACTTTATCGCATGAACTCATATCATAAGAAAGGGTAACAGTTCCTAATGTCTTGTAGCATCCTGCTTATGCAATGTCGTGCACGACACACTCTTAAATAAGACTCTACTAGACACGGCTTTATAGACTCTCTAAGACTCTTGAACTCTATGATCTAGTTCCAAGTTTGTCACGGCTATGCCAAGGGTACCATCCCGGGGCGTGACATTCCAAGATCTCCCTCTAACATATGTAAAAGAGATTATAAAGTCTAGGGATGGCGAGAAATCATAATAAGTTTGCCCTCAAAGCATGAGACACCAATAAATCTTAGTGTGTAGCCCAAAGCTAGCCATGAGAATGGGATGCAGAGTGAACAACTTCCCTTATACTATAAAACGATATACATAAAGAAGTATGTGTTAGTACTTTGAAAATACTGAGTATTTGAGTAAGATGCATGAATTAAACATAGGTACATGGAATGAAAACATAGGTAACATGGAAGTGAGTAATATGCATGAAGTAAACATAGGTAACATGGAATGAAAGCATAGGTAACATGGAATGTGAGATATAAGATGCAAGACCAAAAGTAATGATCATGTACTAAAACTTAATTAAACCATAAAATGAAAGCATAAGTAAAACACATGGTCAATGCATCAAATAATGGTAAAGCTTGAAAACAAATTTAGTCATTTTGTAGTATATCAACCTTAACCAACAATAAGATCATGGGAGTTATAACATGAAATCCTAGGTAATTTTCACATCAAGAAGAAAGAGGTTACTTTGCCGAGGTAGATTCCATGAGAACTTTTAACATCATGAGCTATATGTGAATCCACGCTAGACTTAAAAGGCAAACCTACGTTGGCACATAATTTTTGATTAGAGGTTAGTCTAATCATATAAAATTTATATTATATAAACTTTGTAATATAATTCAAATAATATTAAATTTAAAATACATTAATCCAAATAAATATTATGAATTAATATAATTGGATTAATTATTTAAGTTCAATAAAATATGAATTTAATTAAAAGAACAAATTCATTTATGTAGGCTACAAAAGATGACCCACTTTACTAGGATCAATAGCATTTTGTCCTAAAAGGTCCACTTGATGCCACGTGTCAAATGGTGTGGCATGCCAAGTCAGATAAAGAATTCAATAGGATCATGTCATGTGTGAAACTGACATGACAATCCAATCTCAACCAAAGCCAATAAAAATATGCCATATGTACAAGTGACGTGTTCTGACCAATCAAATATCTCCATGTTACTTGAAGGAAACCTATTCTTATCACTATTCTTGCGCTATGCCACTTAAATCCGATTGGTATAAAGAAAGGCTACTTGCATCATAACTTCTCTATTCTACAATGATATACAGGTCTCCTCATAATTCAGAAATCAGACACAAGAAGTCTAACAAGAAGCCAAAAGATAGCTCGTGGATCAAATACCACAAATTTCTCTACAAGCTACAAGTTCAAGAATTCAAGCATTCAAGTTCAAGAACACATCAAGATCAAGATTACCGAATTCAAGAACAAGTCTAAAAGTCCTTGAATTCAAGTAAAAGTCAGGAACAAGTTTATATCAACTCCATAACAAGTTCATCAAATTTATAAATAAAGATCAAGACCGTAAGATTCAAGATTAAGCCCAAAAGCTCTTGAATTTAAGTAAAAGTCAAGATCAAATCTATAAAGTCTTACAAGATTCAAGATCAAGCTAAAGAGCTCTTGAATTTACATTTAAAAAGGCGAATAAGAGGATTCATAGAGATTGTAGAACTCACACCTTGAAATAAAATACTATGATTGTTGTAATATTTTTTACTCTTGATCATTATTTTCTCGACGCAAATTTATTGTCATACAAATTCTGGCACGCACAGTGGAACAATCTCTACCTGTGATCTCAACTTTTAAAGAATCAAGGATATTGAAATGATTTTCAAGAAAGATCTCTCAATCAACTTTCTCTAAGGCTATTGACTCCAAGCTCTCTGCTGAGGTAGAGGGAATCCTTGGTCTTACTTCTGAAAGTGTTAGAACTATCACAAGAAGAAAAGCCATTATGTTAGGATAACAAACACTATGAGTGTTGTCCAGATCAACTCCTGATTTTGTATCTTCAACTCCAAAGGGAGTAAGGTCCTTTACAAATGCTTTAGAAGGAGGAAGTAGTGTTTTAAATAGATTAAAAAGACTTTAGCGTTACTTGAGGTTTCTGGTTCTAAGGACTCTTCTGCAAAGAAATACAATGACTCAACTAATGAGTCTTACCCATACGCATGGTGTAATATGAGTCCTTTAAAGATTGACTTTCGCGATAATCCATTCTATTTTTCAATGCCTGCAAAAATCATACAAGCAATGGCAACTGATACTTCATCCATGGAGGAGCAACTTGCAAATCTAGCAAAGATGATTGAAGGATTGACCAAGTATGTGCAACACCAAGAGTCTCGCATCAATAAGTTTATGGTTTAGTAGATGGAGAATCTAGCAATGCATCTGAGAAGGGTATTGAAGTTCAAGAGACTAAAATCCCATAAAACAAGCACTACCTATCAAGGAGATGCCAGATTCTAGTCAAGGCATGATCCCACTCGATGAATTAAAAGAGTTCATTGAAGGGGCTATTAAAGGCAAGCGTGAAATCTCCAACAAGTCTTCCTATATGCATACCTAGCCTTATACTAGCAGGATTGATAGCCTTAAAATGCCTTTCGATTATCAACCTCCTAAATTTCAACGGTTCAAGGGTAAAAAAATCCAAAGCAATATGTTTCACACTTTGTGAAAATTATGATAATCCTAAAACTTATAGAGATCATCTTATCAAATAGTTCATCCACTCCTTGAAAGGAAATGCCTTTTAGTAGTACAAGGATCTTAAGCCTCAGTCTATTGATAGTTAGAAGCAACTAGAGCATGAGTTTCTTAATTGCTTTGATAGCACAAGGCACACAATGAGCATGGTAGAAATCACAAATAATCATCAAAGGAAGGATGAACCAATTATTGACTTCATAAATTGATGTAGGATCATGATCGTCAATTACAAAGATAGACTTAGTTAGGCTTTGGTAATAGAAATGTGTATCCAAGGAATGCATTGGAGATTTCTCTACATCTTACAAGGAATCCATCCATAGTCCATCAAAGATCTAGCTACTCGCTCTCATGACAAAGAGTTAAGCATGTCTTCTGCTCAAAAAGATATGATGCCTATTCATGATCCTCACAAAGGGAAGGACAAGAAAGAACTCGAAAAATGAAGCAGATTTGTGCCCATAAATGATAGTAAGGAATCCATGAATGCCAATGCGTCACACGTGAAGTTCAATACAAAGGAAAGTAAGAAGCATAGTATGTAGACAACTTTTCAGGGGTGTCCACATTAAAAAGTAACTTTAAGGGAGATGCAAGAGAAGGAATACCCCTTTCTAGATTCTGATTTTCTCAAATATTTGATTGGTTGAGATAAAACTCATTGTGCTGCAAGAGATAATGCATCTTGGTGAAGTTGGAAAAATTAACGACCCAAACTATTATAAATATCATAGACTTTTGGTCACCCTCATGAAAAGTGTTTTGAATTCAACGATAAAGACATACAATTGGTAAAAGAAAAGAAGATTGTTCTTGATGATGAGAAAGCAAGTTCTAACCAAATCTCTATCACTTTTGGCTCACTCTACCTAGTTCAAATATATACCTCAGAAGAAGAGAAATCATTAGAGAAAGAAAGATCTCAAATTGATAGAGATAATGATGAAGATTGGATTCATGTAACTAGGCAGAGGCATAAAAAGACAAGCTCATAAAAAATCATACAAGCAATCGACTAAAAGGAGGATAGTGAGGAGACCAAATAAGCATAAGTCAGTCTAGCATCCAAATAAAACAAAACTGAAGTGCATCACCACCAAAAACCATGATGTCCCGTGACTGTTAAAGAGTTTTTATCAAATTAGTTTCACACGAAGACTATCCAAGACAACAACGAGGTATCATGTTTTAATACCAAAAAAGGAGAAACAATAGGTGAAACTTCATCAATGATATCTCCTTGGACAAAGAAGAAGCAATGGGTGAAACTCCATAAAAAATGACTCGCTTATCTTCTGGAAAGCCTATAGAACCCTCTTCTCAAGAAATATATCCATTTGATAAACAAATTATATTTACAAATGATGATATTTTATTTGGTGGAAAACTACATAATTGTCATTTGTATATAGTAAGTAACGTGCTAGAGAAGCAGATAATATAATCGTGATTAATAAAGGATCTGGAGTTAACATTATGCCCATCCATAGATTGAAAGAATTGGGCATTACGACTAAGTAACCTAGTGAAAGTTGTCTATTAGTACACATATTCAATCAAGGGGTAGAGGTCTATAGGATCTATCAAGTTAGAAATCCATATTGGTGGTTTGTAATCTAGTGCATGGATGCATGTGATCAATGCAAAGACTTCATATAATATATTTCTTGGCTGGACTTGGGTACTTGAGAATAAAGTTATCTCATCCTGCTACTATCAACGTTTAAAGTATATTCAAGATGGAATCGAAAGGAAAAAATTACTGATGATAATCCTTTCACTTAAGCTTAGTCACAGTTTTCTGATGCAAAATTTGATTTGAAGAGTTATATGATGAAGGAGGCAACACTTGATGATATCAAATTAACCAAGTCCGATAAATTTGAAAGTAAAAGAAATGATGTGGTTATTGAAAAGGTCAAGGCAATATTGGAGAGATTGATTCCTGTCCAAATAACGGGAAGATCATGTCCTCAAAAAGGAAGTCAAATTTTGTACCTTACTATGTTCCTAAGTTAAAGAAAGAGATGGGTCCATTATCTGATATTGATGAAAATATACTGGGAGGGCTAATACTTTCTACCAAATGAATTAATTCAACCAACTTGCTTTCAAAGATAGAAAAAATTTGTGGCTCAAAATCCACTTTAGGATATGCTACTCCCTACAAAATGTACAAAAAGCTTTACTCTAAATGCTAACAAATTATTTGCAAAGTCTGGATACAACCCTAATGAGCCATCTAAATTAGGGAAATTCCCATCAAAAGATATCACTAGGCAAGCACGTGAAGGTTTAGGCTATATCCAACCACCACCAGTTCGTATCTTCATAAGAAGAGCAAATAATAATTATAACATCATAGAAGATAAGTCTGCTTCTTCTAACAAAAGGCCTTCTGTCTTCAATCGACAAGGAAGAACCACTACAAGAAGTTTTATATTCGAGAGGTTGGGGCAATTTAATAAAGTAGAATAAGCATCTGAGAAGTTACCTATGGGTGGTGATAGTTGCTTTGCCTATATAAAAAGATATCAAAAGCATAATTTCCTCTTGGCTGAAACACTGAGTGGAACTTATGATTTCATATGAGGAGGTAACAAAGGCAAAGACTTACACCATAATTTACACCAAGGAGCTTAAGGAAGATGAAGAGAGTGTGTGCTCCTTGTATCATATTACAAGCCTGAGTGAGCTTGATGCTCCATCTCAAATACATTTGATGGAGATCGAAAGACATTGCCTAGAGCTATCATATATCTTTCAATGACAATGATCCAACAAAAGAAAATAATACTAGAGATGCTCTTCTAGAATTGGAAGGAAGAGTGAAGTCCATAATAGTTCCTTTAAAAGAAGTTAACCTAGGCACTGATGAGGACCCAAGGCCAATTACCTGAGTGCCTTTCTAGATACTGGTGAACAAAGGACTTATATTAATATACTCAAAGAATACGAGGATGACTTTGATTGGAGTTATAAACAAATACCTGGATTAAATCCTAAAATAGTCGCCCATCAATTGGCAGTTAAGAATGGTGCTCGTCCTATTAAGCAGGCCCAAAGAGGTTTAAGGCTAGAGTTGATTTTGTTGAACAAGAATAAAGTCAACAAACTCATTGATGTAGGCTTCATTCGTGAAGTTGAATAACCTACATGGTTGCAAGTATCATTCCCATAAGAAAGAAGAAAGGTCAAATTCGAGGTTGTGCTAACTTTAGGTATCTCAATAACGATTGCACAAAAGATGAATTTCTGTTTCCTATTTAGAGCTGATATGCAATGACCTTGTAGGTCATTTGTGGTGTTATCTATCCAATTTGCTATTTTACCCTTTTATAAGTTGTCTTGGACATACTTTGAATATTTGAATAGTTAGAACTGAAATTCTGAGTTTTAAAAGTTGAAAATATGAGTTTTGGTCTTTTCGAAAGCTTAAGTTATTCATAGAAAGGAGATATATCTGGCACCTCCCCCGATAGGGATGGGAACAACCTTAAGGCTTTACCTGTTATCAGACACATCTCTGCCTTTATATCTTATGATGTCATTTTTCATCTTGATATGTTAACTTTATCATATTTGCATACTATCATGTGTTTTTTCTTATTAGTCGCTCTCTCCATTCTCTTTCTTTTCTTTTCCTTTTTTCATATCTAGTTTATTCTTCTTATGACTCTTTGAGATGAGGGTTCCCATGAAACATCCTCTCCACCTCTATGAGGTAATGGTAAGGTCTGTGTATATTATATCCTCCCTAGACCCCACTTGTGGAATTCCATTAGGTATGTTGTTGTTGTTGTAAGTTGTTGAAAAAGTAATTTTTGTGTCATTCTGACTTTTGGAGGTCGGATCAGGGATCCATCAATTCCATTAGCTCTGGAATGTCAAAACTAAACTACAAGAAGTTGCAAAACTAAATTTGGAGTTGAAATGAGGTTTTCAGACCCAAAGTTGTAAGTTAAGTCGTTTTCAAAATCAAAGTTTGACTTTGGTCAACATTCGGGTTCAAAAACTCAGATCGAAATTCCAACATTTCCAATAGTTCCAAAGAGTGAAACTAACGCTAAAAATAGTTTCGTCATAATTTTTTGAGTTTCCGAGGGTAGTTTTGGTATATTGAGTTTTAAACTAGTTTTATTAATTTGAATTGGTAAATATGGCGAGAAGGCCTTAAAACTGATTTCTGATAATTCCATTGAGTCCGTATCACTGTGTTTGGTATGGATATATATAAAGTTTGTGAAATTTTAATCTTGGATGAGTTTCGATACCTATTCCGAGTTTGGTTGAATCTATGAGTTTGCTGGTGTAGGGATACTCTCTTCTCCATGTTCGCAAAGGAGCCTCTATGTTCACAGAGGTCTTGGGGACTTTACACTCTACGATCATGGGATGGGCTCCGCGTTCACGGAGCACTTTTCCTACCTGGACAGTTTTAAACTCGAAAAATACCACTTTAATTCCTTTTTGAACTTTTAAGCTTTTTAAGGCGATTTTGAAGAAATATTTTCATGATTTTTATTGGGTAATGTTTCTAACACTAAACTAATTATTTTCATAAGTTTTATCTTGATTTTGCTCTTGATTTCACGAAATTAATCACCCAAAATTGGGGGGTTTTAGGGCTATATTTTTCAAACTTTAACTATTGATTACTCATTCAATTTAAGTTTGATTTTAATAGGATTTTCACCAATGAACTCTATTTTTTAGTAGAACATGATTCCAAAATCAATTTCCAGATTGGTACTTTTGAATTTTAGCTCTAATTTTTGCCATTTTGCCCCTAAGCCTAAACTATACCAATATGGGTAGCAAAATGCTTCTCTTGAGTAGTAATAATTATTGTTGATAGTGGTTGGTCCAATTGGAGGCTCGATTTGAGGATTTGAGTTGATTGAAACTTGTCTGAGTACGATTTCGGCATCAAGGTAGGTTCGACCAACCTTTTGGAATTGTATTTGAGTTATTGATCCTGTCACGTGATACTTATGAGATTCAGATGCAAAAAATTGTGCGATCGGTTGTGGTGTTGAAATGATGATCGAAAGTGGCTCTGGTTGAGCCGAATTGTGATAGAATCTTGACCCTATTGATGATTTGAGTCGAAATATGATGAAAGGATGAGGATTAGAGATGGAATTAACTAAATGAGACTTGTGAAAACAATTTTGATAAGCAAGGTCTGGTATTATTGATATACTTGTATTTGGGATGAGGTAGGTCTGGTATCACTGTTATAATTATATATTTGGAACGATTTAGGTCCGGTATCATGGTCATACTTGCATATTTGGGACGGATTAGGTCCAAAATATTGATAGTCTGACATACTTGGGACGATTTAGGTCTGATATTGTTGACATTCGTGATTATTGTTATATCTATAATAATATAAAATATGATGATGGCTTGGACATAAGCTGTGACACTTGATATTATTCCTTGGGTGAATATGATCATTATGAGTTTAATTGCCTTAGTGTTCCGGTTGTAATGCTATTTTGCATGTTTACATGCATAATTGGATTGAACTATTAATTTATGTTTGTTGTGTGTGGCTTGTAACTTCCCTTGATTTGGGTAGGAGGCAAGGGCAACATGATTTACATTTATACGACCCCCTTTGACCCCAGCAAGAGGTAAGGGTGAGATTCACACTTCATATATCTTGACTACGAGCAGGTGGCAAGGCATTGACATCATATTATACTTGAACATGGGCAGGTGGCAAGATTATGGCATATTAATATTATTTGACCATGGGCAGGTAGCAAGGCTGTAACACCCTTGGTATTTGGAATGATTAGTTGTGCATTTCATTTTTTATTGTGGTTATATGACATCATGGGTTTTTGAGGACATTTTAGCTCATTACTGTGGTATAATGTATTATTATTTTGCGCTGACCTATTTGATCCCTCTTACCCAATCGGTTGAATCTACTGGGTACATTTTAGTGTACTCACACTTACTTTGTTTCCTCCCTACAGATCGTACTCAGGATACAGGGCAGGGTAGTTGATCTTTTCATTTGAGTGCTATCATTACCATCTAGATCTCAGCGGTGAGGCTCAAACTCCGAGTCGCTGTAGATCTTTTGATCCTCTTTTATTTCTTTTTTCTTATACCATGTATCAGATATTATAAGGCAGCTTTGTATTTACTTTGTGATCATTGTATTTACTCTTTAGTACTGTCTTAGATGCTCTTGTACTGATGACTCAAGGTCTTAGGAGATTTTTTGTATCTTATGAGTTTGTTTCCGCTTTATTTATCTTTTTTTAGTTGCGATATGTTATGGGGTCGTCATAAGTTTGGTACCAAAGCTATAGGTTCATTGGGTTATGAGTCAAGAGCAAGGCATCTAGTAGAATCTCACATATCAGTATGTAGATGTCCACACCCATCTGCAGGGGGCTACAAGATACTTGTTAGGAAAGAGTTTTCATATATTGCATCTATTCGTGCATTTCTTTGTATTACCTATTTTGAAAGTGTCTAATCAACTCCTTCTGTGCAAATGCTGATTACTCGATCCCATCACTTTGTAGGAGAGCCAGAGTCAGCTGATGTAACTCCTTCTTGAGGTCGAGGCAGAGATCGTGATAGGGGTAGGAGCTGAAGGATTTCTAAGGGGGAATCTCCATCAAGTGGATAGACCTGATCGGCTTCTCCAGAGCCCACTATTATGCCAGAGGGGCCTACTGATCCTATTCCACTACCTTTAGCTCAATCCCTACACCACTAATGCAAGAGATACTTATGATGTTGTCACGACCAAAGACTAAGGCCTAGACATGACATGGCGAATGTGGAACTTGAAAGAACCCCAAAAAAGCCTCTGAGCATATTATACACTTCATTGGTTGCAGAAGCAATATAAACAAGATTCAAAGTGACAAAAATAAAAAGAGAAGCAGGACTAACGAAAGTTTTTCATGATAACTTGAACAGAAAAGAAGTCAAACTCATAATACAAACCAACTCAATATCCAACAACACCTCAACTACGAATAGGGCAAGGGCCAAGACATCTCCCGGGCTCACCCTCATAGATAAGAATCCAAAACACTAAGATAAAGTCTTAACATAAACATGAAAGAAAGTAGATATTATCCCCGGATATGAGGACTCACCAAAGGCTCTCTTCAAATGCACCGAACTATCCACGTGGGGAGCCAATAGGAGCTCCTATCCCTACATGGTGATATCACATAGGCATGGAGTATGCATTAGTATTTGGAATGTATAAAGTATGTGGGATGCAATGTAACAAGGAAAGAAAGCCATAGTAATCGAAATGCATAAACCTAATCAAAGACGTAAGCTTAATATGCCAGACTTAATCAATGGCTTAAGGTAAAAAATACGTGGAGGTAATCATACTTGCATAACTCATAAAAAGCATAATAAAGTGGCATGAGTGGCTCATCGATATACCTTGTACTAGAGGGTGAGGAATATTGCGTAGGTCATAATAATAAAGAACCATCATAAATCATCAGAAGAGAATATCTTGGGGACATGAGGAGGACATGAGCATATATAAGGAAAACCATTGATCAAGAATGACATATACCATAAAGCTTTGGTGAGTTCATAAAAGATAGTGAGAAATACAAGGTGTCATACATAACTAAAGTATTAATATTCTTGGATGAAAAGTACATTACTTTACATTAAAAAATATTTTATTATGCAATAAACATTGGCAATCATAATGTAGAACACCTTACAGACTTGTAGAAATCATCATATACCTTTAGGGGAAAATACCATTTGAATTTGTGAAACAAAGAATCATATGAACTTTAAATCACCTTTGGACTTAACATAAACGAACCATTTAAATTTATCATTAGGACACCTTTTGGGAACATGACGAGAACTTTAACATATATGAGAAGGACCATAACTCGCATAAACCATGTGAGTTAATCCATCGAGTCCTGATGTGTTTCCCTACACTAGAAGAAAGGGGAAAATCACTTTGCCAGGATGAACATCATAATATCTAAGTGGATCCACTAAGCCATGTGTTAACTGGGTACTCGCCTCTAGTTCTTGGACTTGGGTACTCACCTCTAGCCCTGACTCGAGTACTTGCCTCAAGCCCTCAAATTTAGGGTACTTGCCTCCTAGAGATTTGGGTAATTACCTCTTATCCCTTTATGTATGGTGGTACATAGTTTTAGGACTTAGGTAATCACCTCTAGTCCACTCGGTGATAAGTAGTATCTCACGAGAGTAGGATAGTCATAGGTCATAACATCATATCATAAAATCATTTAGAGTCATGTGGGAGGACAATTTATCCAATCCCCAACCCTTTGATATCATAAAGTTAAAGCCATAAGATAGCTCCTTAATCATTCCTTAGATGGGAGATCCTCCACCATAATACATTCATTCATTAACTAGATGAGAGATCCTATACCATCAACTTTCATTCATAAGAATCTTTTTATGTGTTTAATACATGCTTGGGAACCCATAAATTATCATAACATGCTTGTCATGTAAATTCATATAATATTCTCTCATCAACACCAAAAATCCTTGTTAAGTAATTTAGTCAAACAATGGTGGACATATGCACATGTACTTAAAATCATGCATTTCAAGAGTAAGAGACATGAGAGAAGTAAGATCAATCAATTTCAAAGTAATTCAAATCATCCCACTAATATTGTAGTAAAACTCTCATAATTTAGGAAAGAGTCATATTTCAAGATATATAGGGAGAATAATTAGTGTAAATCATTCTTAATCAAACAATCATGATAATACATCATCCTTCAAAATATGGACATGGGAGCATAAAAGCCTTCTTATCAAGCAAAAACATTTATTTTGAATATCATGAAAACCAACTAAACACATAAGTTCCTTCATAGCTTTCCATAGCATCATAAAGAACTTAACTTGAATATCCTAAGATCCATCATAATATCAAAGCCAACAACATTTTTGAATAAACATCATTTCTTATAAAACTCAAATAGAGGACATATGTATAATGCATAATAATATCATTATAAACAAGAGTTCACAAATAACCCTAAAATAATCCGTAAATCCATACATACAACCTAGTACTTTACTTCATATTAATGCACAAATATAAACCATAATAGATTGCATAATAGTAGTACCATATTCAAGAGTTCATAAAATAACCATAAGGATTCATAAACTTCATGTAGTAGGAGGAGAGAAATGGTTGGACTTGTGGGAAGGAAAGTTCCAACAATCAAACCCCTATACCTCAAACCTCAGAGTTTCTTGATTAAAATTGGAGGACGACTTGAGGCTTAACTTGTGTTCTTAAGTCTTATTCTTGATAATACATCCAGATGGTATAACTCTCGGAAATGAGGTTACTGAAAAATAATTAATGACTTCGAGAACTATGTTTCAGACTCTAGGTTACTTCTAGTGAGGATCCTCCCTTTGCTTTATGTTCGAGGACGAACATGATTTTTAGTGGTGAATGATGTAATGAACTCGAAGGTCATTTTTGGTATTTTGAAGAAATTACCATTTTTCCCTTCCCAAAAGTTTCCTCGAAATTATTTTTGAGATGAGTCTAAAAATTGTATTTTGAAAATCCTGTTAAAAGTTGGAGTTTTGCAATAGAAAAAGTTTTTAAAGGCTTAGTTTGAAAATTTTGAGTCTCGGAGCCATTTTGAGTTTCGAGTGTCGAAATTTGATTCTATCAATTCCATTAGCTTCTAAATGTCAAAACTGGTCTATGGGAACTTGGAGAATTGAATTCAGAGTTAAAATGAGATTTTAGGTCCCAAAGTTGCTTTTTTAGTTGTCGAAGCCAAAGTTTGACTTTGATCAACATTTGGAGTTTGGAAGCTTGAATTGAAATTCCAATAATTTCAGTAGTTCCGGATGGTCAAATTAATGCTAGAAATGATCTCATATTAATTTTTAGAGTTTTTGAGGCCATTTTGGTATTTCAAGTTTCAAAGTAGTTTATTCGAGTTGTATTGATAATTGTGTCGTATAGGCCCCAAAATCATATTCTGATTATTCCATTAGTTTTGGATTGTCATTTTTGGTATGGATACATATTTGGTATGTGAAATTCTAATTCTGGATGAGTTCCGAGTGCCCATTCCGAGTTTTGGTTCTAATTGTACATTGCTGGTACAAGTTTGTGGTGCATCCCCACTTACTCTCCTCATTCGTTCCTAGGGGACTACATTTGTGTAGGTGCACCTAGTTCCTGTTTGCATTCATGCCCAGGGGTTTATGTTCGCGGAGGTGCACCTGGTCCTTCTCCGCATTCGCAGTCCAAGCCTCCACATTTGCGGAGGTTAACCTGGTTCTCCTCCTCATTCATGGGACCCCACCCACATTCGTAGAGTGTATTTAGTCCCTGAACAATATTAATCATTAAGATACATTTTCAAACATATTTCCTACATTTTCTTACGTTTCAAGCTTCGTTCAAGGGATATTATTCGAAGGTTTTTAAGGCAAATTGATTGGATAACTATTTTCTAACCTATTTCAATTATTTCCATTAACTAACTTTTGTTTTTAACTTGTAATTTTGGGATGTTAAAGGTGAAATTTGGGGATTTTTAGGTCTTCAATTCCTAAACTTTAATTGATGATTTCTCTCTCATCTTAGCTTTGTTATCGAATTGGTTTTCACTATCGGGATCCTTATGAATGTTTTGATGTAAAAATTTTCAAATTTCTGGCTACTTTTTCGACATGAGATTTCTGACCATTTTACCTTTTTTCTCCAAATTAATTGACTTTGGTGTCACCAGATTTGTTATGTGATTGTGATGCTATATTTGAATAGATAATGGTGATTTGGAGTACCGTAGAATGGGGAAAGGGGTGATTTCAACTTGATTCGAGACTTTATTTGAAGCAAGTGGACTTCTAACTTTTTGTTAAGTAGGATTGAACCATGTATTATCCTATGTATGTGGGTTGGGTAATTGTTGCATGAAATGGGATAGAATTACACTATTATAGGCTTCGATCATGGGAGTTTGGATGGGATAATTGGAAATGTTGTAAATCTTTGAATTGGCAAATAATTGTAGGATTATGAATACTTATGAACTTGTGGATTATCTAGTTTTTGGATAGATTTTGTTATTGATTGAAGTAAGTGGACCTTAACCTTTGTTAAGTTGATTTCAACTTAGTATCTTTCTTTCAATGTGAAACTTGGGGGTTGGTGATCTATTATATTAAACAAGATTTGGGTAATGGGAAGGTGGAAATGATGACATGTATGACTTGAATTATGTGACGATTTCCATTGTTGTTGACTTAGACTTCTGAGATAATATTGTGAAATGAGTTTGTGATGCCATTATTGATATGTGGAAGTGTTCATGATGTCCTGGTTATTGGACATTGAATTATATTACATGGAATTGCCTAAAATCTATTTATATAAAATGTTGAGGTAAATGCTTATGTTGAGATATTGTTGGGACTTGTGGAAGTATTTGCTTGTGAAATAAGGACTCAATTGATATCCTAAGCTATGATGATCAAGGGTGATGAAAAAGTTAAACTATATTATATTGCGATTATTATGTACCGTGCTAATGATGACTCAAATGTTGAGTGATAACGAAATGATTGATGAATAGTGAATAAAAGAACTATTGAAACATCTTGCTTTCATCAATGAATATGAACATATGATGATATTTATGTGCTTGATGTTCCATTTGTGATGAAAAGCCGAAGGGAAGTGGTTCCAGCTAGAAAAAGAAAAAAATAAAAGTCAAAGGGAAATGGTTCCGGCTAGATATGAAAGTAATTGCCAAAGAAAAATGGTTCTGATGGATACATGGTGCATGTGTGCTCCTCTTGGGTTTCGGTCTGAGGTTTGTGAATGCTTTGGAAATTGTATATTGTTAAGATTGAACTATTGAAAGACTGTGATATATCTTGATCACTTTAGCCTTGTGTATTGTGAGGAGTTGATTATGTGGATACTATTAATGCTTATGATATTGATAAACTATTGTACCACTTAACTCTGGAAGTCAGTTGTACATTCTAAGATATTATTCTATGATATGTTGTTGTGTATATATATTATTACGATGAGACATTTCTGAATGCAGGGTTGTAGTTCAACAATTTGTGGTTGGGAGTTAAGGAGTACTTGTGTTTTTTGTTCCTTTACTCTAAGTTAGTTCCATTTGCTGAGTTCCTTGTTGTTTGGTTCTTACCCCTTGATACATTACATTATTGTAATTTGTGAGCCCGATCTACACTGCTAGACTTCTTCTTTTTAGATCAAACTTCAGAATCTCGTGTAAGGTAGTTCCTTATGTCTTCAGCAGGCCTTTGAGGATCCTATATTATGTTTTTTTCTATTTTGAGAATTAGACATCATATATTGTCTTTCATTTGTGCATTCTGTATATAGAGGTACGTACATGTGTCACCAGTTTTACGAGGCTTTAGTTGGTTCTCATCCACTTATTTATCTGATTAGTCTGTTGTCTTCTGCTTTTACTGTTAGTATTAAGCTATTGGGTTTTTGGACTGACTCATCTTGGCGGTATAGGTGAGTGCCATCACATCCTGATTTCGGGTTGTGACAACCACTGGATCCAGAACATCGAAATCTATAGTGTTATATAGCCCATTTGCAAAAATTAGAGTTCGAACAAGCCCGAAATGACAAAAAAGAGATTGAGGGGTTAATGGAAAGAGAGGTGCCAATGTGGCACTAAGTGGTGCTTCCACATAGTGGTGTTAGAATGAGCCACGTGGCAGTGACATGGCTGTCGTACCACTTTATATATATGTATGCTTGTTTCTGTGAAATGGTTTATATATTTCCTCCAACTTTGCACCATGATTCTAGTATCATTTTTCATTCGATTTGAGTGATTCGAAAGTTTATGTGACTCAGATTTTTTCCAGGAATGTTGTGGAAGTGTCGGATTCTAATTTCGACATGAATTTCAAGGTAAAATCTCTTCTTTTTCACTGATTACTTATCGAAAATGAGTGAAAACTTTACATTGCTATATCTCTATCATTTCTCAACAGAATTTAGTGACATTTGTGTCTAAATTGTTCTACGTTCTGATAGGAATGCTATAATATGTTGGGTGTTCGGTGAATTTAGCCAATTTTTGAGAGTTTTAACCGATAACGTTTTGAAAAGAATATTATCTTGGTAAACTTATTAACTTCTTTTTTGAGCCATTTCTATGTCTTCAAGGATATGTTTTGAGCTTAATTTATGAATATGGACTCGGGCTAGGGATCATTTTACGAAGGTTATTTGGTATTTCTGGCATGGACCCTATTTTTTCTCATTTTATTCGTAATTTATGTAATTTCACTCATTTCTTGAGATCTTACAGCTAAATCAGTCATAATAACCTTATGAATTATATTTTGACAGTGGAGCAGTGTTAGGAAGCAATTTGAAGGGAAAAGTTTAAACGAATTGACTTAGTACGCGAGGGATCGTCTGCCAAGTAGGCTAGGCTTTCTCTAAACTTTAGAATAAGTCGAGATGCATGTGCATTTGAACTAGAATGTGTAGAAATGTATTGTTTATGGATTGAGTTATGGCGTATACATTGTATATGGTTGTATGTGATCTGTTGTTGTATATATATGATGTTGTGGGATGATAATTGTTGTATTAAAGGCAATTTTGGTTGTAGCCACTATACTATTTGAGTTCTTACACTATTTTGCTATGAGAAGGGCTTGAAAAGGGGTTGGATGGGCTGAGATCTTGTGGCAAGTACATACATTAAGACTAATATTGCTTGTATATGTGTGTTGACTGAGATTACTAAAATATACTCTCTTATGAGGCTGACAAGTGATTACATGCTACCTTGTCCACTGATTTTAGCATCTATATCTATTCTTAGTACTGGTGACTGCCTAAATTATGGTAGATTTGTCTAATTAAACACAATTTTGTGTTGTTCGTGACTTATATGATCTTGTATCCCGTTGTTATTTGTTATGTACTTGTACTACTAGTTAGTGACTGGAGAAACACATCATGCTCTGGGAAGGGGTGCTCCTAAAGGGTCCTTGTGACCTGTGATGCAAGATACATTATTAATAAGCCACTGGCAGGTCAAGGATGGGAGTGTGATCCTATTAGCGTGATATAGGTTATATCCTACGAACTTCCTAGGCTATCTGTTATAAGACACTAGCTACATGGGTTGGTCTTAAGAACTAGAACCCTGGTTAGAGAGAGGCACATTATCAGTAAGCCGACACATAGTTGTCTTAGGTGATATCTTTTATAGCAGCTGGGCTGCAATATGATTCTGGGTAAGTGACATAGTTTTGATTGTCTAGCCTCTTAGGCCTTAGCTTAGGTTACACTGACGCTGCCCTATGAGTTGCTTTACACAAAGAAGAGGCCTGGTAAAGGGAAAAATATGAGTTAGTGCCTTGGTACAGGCATGTGTTCTGACTTGAGTCATACCTGCATGAAGGTGTAGAGCCTTTTTGTAATGAGATATATTGACAAGGAGACTGTGTATTGATTATATGTCATACTGCGGCCTGACTCTAGTATAGATATTACTCTACTGGGTTTGGTTATCCTCGATACTTATGATATACAGTGATTGTCTATTTTTAACTTTGGGTAATTGTGATGACGAGGTTATGGTATATTGGCCTTAGTTGGGCATGACTCTACAGTGATTTGTGATATACATACACTACGATCTACTGTTGATAGTTGTTTTGCACTGGTCCTTTCCATCTGATGTTGGGGTATCTATTGTATCTGAGAGAGGAGATGATTATAGTTGTGTGGGTTGGATTGAGATTGTAAGATACCTAGGTTGTGAATGTCGTGGCCTACATTCGCTTTGGGCACGATATGATTGTCATTGCCTACATTCACTCTAGGCTCGATATGACTCTGGACTTTTGGATCGGGTAGATCGGTTAAGTGAGTGACTGATTGATATCTCAAGTCCCAGATGACGCTCCCCAGCATCGTTGGTCATGTGTGATGAGTTCGAGTCTTAGGTGACGCTCCCCATTGTCCCTATCTCGGTGCCTGTGACTGTGATGCCAAGTGATGAAAGTAAACTTTGAGGACTGTGCTCTGGCTGAGATTGGTTACACTCTAGGTTGAGACACTGCTATTTGTTTGGAGAGAGATATGAAACACTGATTGTACCGAGTCTGAGACCTAGTTGGTTATGGGTCGTGAATCCTATTTGTTAAATTTTGGGTTGAAGACCCTACTGATTTCATTTTAGGTGAAAGGCTATGTGAATGACATTCTGAGATGAGATAAATTTATTTATGCGAGGGGCATTCTTTCTCCTACGGGGGATATGTCCCACCATTACGCATGTATATTTTGGATTGGGTGCCACGTGGTGGCATATAATCAAGGACCCAATAGGCATGTGTTTGCAAGGGCAAGGATTGTGATTAATTACCTTTGGATCCACTCACCTATTCACACCTTGATTGTGCGTGGGTGTACCCTTTTGGATTTTGAGGGCTCAGAGAGAGTTTTGGTTAATTAATAATGCCTTACACCCACATCCAGGTTGCCTTTGATCTTATACTGTGGAGAATTGGGCTTTGTGATGGTTCTGTGGGGTCTAATGATTATCTAATCGGTTAACTATATGCGGGTGTACCTCCAAGGCTTATGGAGGCTCGGGTGGCATAGAGGTGTAGTTACTAGGGCTTCACACCCACGTACGACACTACATCCCAGATTGGGACAGTTGTAATATGGGTCTACACAACTTTATCAATTGATATCATTGTTCATCACTTGGATTAGTTCAGATTATCATTGCCTATCACTTGGGCTGGTTCAAGTTATCGTTGTTCATTACATTGGGTTGGTTCAGTTTATCATTGTTCAACACTTGGGTTGGTGCAGGTTATCATTTTTCATCACTTAAGTTGGTTCAGTTGTCATTGTTCATCTCCTTGGTTGGCTCTGTTGTGGTTTGAGGGTTGTCAGACATATTATTTCCTCGATTTGAGTTTCGATTTGGTTAGATCTGTTGCAGTTCTTTATATTTGACTCTTTTGGATTTACTGTATTTAACTCGGTCGACCGATGATGCCTACTAGGTGCATCTTTCTAGTACTCATCCCCTATATTTCTGTATCTTCTTATGGTGCAAGTCTAGGTATGGGCCGTGATTGCTGAGTTAGGGATTCGGGAGCGCTTAGGAGGCTTCCTTGAGTGAGCATTGGTAGCTCTGCTTTGCCACAATCTCTTTCCTTTTGATGGTCCTCTTTTGCTTTCAAATATTTGACCTTGTAGAAGTAGTATTATGTATCTGTAGGAGCACTCCTGGTTTGTATACTATTATAGTTATTGATATATGTATATGATATATTCTTGCATTTGATGTTGACTTCCAGGTACTGGGTAGGTTTCAGTTATTTATATTGTCATATTGTTTATGGTTATGACCAAAAAGCTTGGACAGGTACCCTGGGGTTAGAAAATTGGCTTGCCTGTAGGTGGGATCCAGCAGGTGCCATCATGACGGGGATCAGGTCATGACATCATAACATTGTGTAATACATAATTCAACAACACATGGAATGCACATGCCAAGAAACTAGAATTTAAGACTTTTGTATGGGTTATAGAGACTAGAAAGAAATGAGCACTAAAATTAAGATAGAGTTGTCAAATTTTAACGTCTAAATAATCATAAATTGAGTATTACATGATAGGTGTACACATGCAACACACGTGCCTATAAACTTGTATATAATAAAAGATGTGGATTTACTGAACAATTTTGTTTAGTGTTTGATGTGCACAATTTCTTCAGCTTAATTAGTGTTATTTTTCTTTTTGTTTTCTTTTCAATTTTGTACATTGAAGCAAATTTGTTATAGTTTAGTCAATTTTTTTGACTTTTAATATATAGAACTTTAGTGTATTTGACATAAACAAAATATTTTACAATTTTTCTTATTCAAAATTTTTCATAAATATTTTTTCTAAAAAAATAAATTCTTTAAGAATGAAAAAAATGCCTTCCTTACTAAAAAAAAGATCCATAACTAACATTTATTATCTTTTTACTATCCTCCAACATATTCCATCCTCCCCATCCTACATCTTACCTTTACGCACTAGCTACTCCACCCTCAAACACACCCCTATTCCATCCTCCATAGTTCTTATCCCCATCAACTTGCATCTTCTCTTGCACTTAAAAATGAGAAAAATATTGTCCCCACTAAAAAGAAAAGTTCTACAACTGATAAAAATTAACAAAGTCAAGGACCAAAAAATATATATGGCCTAAAGGGAGTGGGTGGATGTGAGTGTGATGCGTGCTGATAGACCAGGTCACTTGCCACAACCCAATACTAATGTGTGATGAGGCATGATTATGAACAACTTCAATGGCAGAAAGCTTTGAAAATTTATTTTTATTTTTCCTCACGTGAAAAACATAAAACAGTCATGAAAATCAGCAGTGAAAGTGAAGTTGTAACTGATTTGGTATAAATAAACAAAAATTGCAAAAATGTTTAGTGTTTATTCTTCTCCAAAAATAATATTTGAAATCATCCATAGTTTTATTCAAATTTTAGTTCGTATTGTTTTCCCGCAAAAGGTCTAAAAAGCTCCTTTTCTTACGATCAGCTTGTCTTTCAAATTTGAGTTTCATATTTTTTTTCTCCCTCTTCTACATACAAGACAATCAATGGCCATGAATATTCACAAGTGATCACAAAATAAACACATATATTTGTTTGAAAATTCTATAAAAATCACACCCATGATAATGTTTCTTCATTTGACTTTACTGTTGATTTTTTAGACCATTTCTCTGTCTGTTACAAGAGAAAACAACAAATGGTCTTCTACTTGATACCTTCATCCTTGACCATTCATAGAAACTTATAATTAATTATTTCATTTATAATTAGTTACTTAAATTTTTATTTAATGATATTGACATTATTTTAAAATATTGCACTACATGGTTTGATGTTCACGTGCATCAAAACTCGTATGAATATATGCGTGTGAAGTCGAATGAATTAACACTTTATGATTTGATTTTTCTAATGAAAAAATAATGAGAAAATATCCCAATTTTGAAACAATTGATTAAAGTAGACTAATATAGAAATGCAAAACATTCATACTCTACTAGCAATATAGATGTGGTTAAGAGGCCAATGTAAAGTATTTGGAGAATAAATCAAATATTCATACTATTACTTTATTAATATGGGTCCAGATTTATCTACATGGCTAACCTATCCAATTCCCTTGACTTCTCTATTCAAAGTTTCTGTTGGGGCCAGAAGTGCTTGTTGTTCCTCATTTTGGTTCCTTCTAATGTAACAGTTTTTTGGAGGTATGATGCTGCAAATGTGTAGAGTCAGTGTTAGAAGGAAACTATATATAGTTACACGGTATCACATTAGTGAGAGTATGAATAAATTCCAGTATTCCCTAAATGTTTCATAGCCTCTTATTCATAGATATGACATGCTTTATACCTATGAGCAAGATTCTACTAAATGAGACTTTCAAACACCCTAAGACACTTGAACTCGATGCTCTGATACTAAGTTTACCATTACGTAAGACCACCCCTTAGATGTGAAATGATTCTTAGAGCTACCAGTGACCTAATCTAACATCTTGGCATGGAAAGACACTAAGACAACAAAATAAGATTGAAATATAATGATGTCTAAAATAGTCTAGCATAGCACATCGGAATGTAACTATCTATCTGAAACCTCTACTACATGAATAAGTTTCAAAGATAAACCCCTAGCTAACTCCAAAATCTAAACACTAAAAGTGACAACAATGATAACAAGAAAAGAAAATCCCCGAAACATAAGGACTTACCAAAAGTGGTAATCCACTAATCAGTGATCTATACTAACTATGAGCGTGATGTCGGGAATTAGAACCTATATTATAATTAATATAGGCATAAAATATATGGCTAATACTTTGAATGTATTTAGTATGAGGAATATGCATAATAAAACATGACATCTGAATATAATGAATCTATAAACCATACTGATGCATGATCGAGTATAAAACATGAGAAACTAAGCAACAGTACTAAAATATATGAAATACATGATCAATGCAATATCCTTAAAGTCTGACTGTGGAATAACCTATATAAATCATGTGAGCTACAACATAAAGTTCAGGGTACTATCCCTACACTGCAAAGATGGTATGCATACTTGCCCGAGGTAAGGACCTGAATCTGATCTAATGTGGATCCACTAAGCTAATGCCCAATTAGGAAAAATTCTATGACGACACAAAGTTTTAGGACTTTGCTATTGCTACTAAAGGCCCATGCTTATCCTTAATCCACTCAGTATGAAGTAATCACTTCAATAGAAAACATGCATAAACTGATATAGTAATCATATGGAAATATTGTAACTCTGATAATCTGAATAGCATAAGAGTAGCTCCTAAGTCATGATTTAAAACTACTCAAAATTAAAAATTACTTTGTTCAAAAGCATCAGAATCATGATAACTAGCAATATACTAAAAGATACCATATCTAAAAGTATCTAAAATCATAAAAATCTTATAATCTGAGACATGCTTTTGAAATTACATAATTGTAGATCATAAAAATTTCAGTACACTAACGATTCATGAAATAATCATTGAAAATATAAAATTATATTTGAAATAATGTAATTGAAGACTATTAGTGAAGGGAAACTGAATTTCAATAAGAACCCATGAAGATCATAAAACCCTAGGTTTGGAGAACTAAAGAAATTTGAACAGTAGGGGTTTTGTAGGAACTCATAATAGATTAAGGTATATCTATTGGTGAAATTCTCACATATTTGTAATGGAATCCTTGTTTTGATCCTTAGAATGGAGGATTAAAGCTTGGAACAGTAGTTCCTGCTTGAGAGAAGACTTTTACAGAGAGAGAACTCCAAATTTGGATGAGTCATGAGAGAATGAGAGCCTTAGGCTGATATGAATCCCTTAATCCTACTTCGAATAGCCTAAAAAATGTAGTATAGAGATCAGAAAATGAAAAAAGACTAAAAGACGCCTGATTAAAATCTAGAAGTAGCTATTGTGAGGGTCATCTATATGGTTCATGATTCCATCTATGGACCGTAAAACCCTACCATAAAAATCAAAGAAGATTTCTAGGTTTCTAAACATTAACTGCGAGACCTAATTATGAAAGGTAATATTATGTTTGACCCATACTATTTGTCTATAGGAAGTACTGAAATATCTAATCCTTGAAGTTTGATTAATGAGGCCCTTTCTATAAACCATATTTCCGAGTATGACTCTTAGATAGGCTTCATAGAACTCATGAATATGTCTGAGTATCTGATCTTCAGGACATTGGTTACGGGACCCTCTATGGTCCAAGAAACCAACCGCGGCTCGTAATTCCTCTTTTCCTGTTCAAATCCAATTTCCCATGTTTTTTAATTTCATTCATGGATGGTATCAATGAGTCATAGTACTTTTTATTTTCTGTGGTAGAACAAAATATCTCTCTTATAGACCTCTGAATTATTTTGTACTCTTCTTGGTTTGATCTGAGTCAGGAAACCGTGGGATATTACAATGTCGACTAAAAAGGTTTAAGTAAATTTAAACTAAGGACTTCAATTTTGAAAAGTTAGGAAAAAATGAAAAAAGTGATAAGTAATATTTTTAATTTGGTATTCAAAAAAATAGAAAAGAAAGTTAGTAGATCATGTTCTGAATATTAATATTTGCCCCTTTGCCAATAAACCAAGAATCAAAATGTTACAACACTAAAAAAATTTCTTATTTACTTGTGTTATTTTTTAATTAAAGCCAAAGTTTACTAAATCTGAAATAGACTTTTGATATTATGATGAAGTGAAACACGAATTCCTATCTATTTAAGGAAGTGTATTTACACTTTGAAATTGAAAACTTTTCCCAGGTATGAATTAAAAGACCAAAGAAATAAAAGCAAGAAAACTTTTTCAAGGAAAATTATAGTTAATGTATATAGGCAAATTTTGTCATGACCTGATTTCTCGAGTCATGATGGCATTTACTATAACCAGCTAGTAGTAAGCCATCTCATAACCCAAAACAATAAGTAATAGATATGAAGTCTAGAAACTAGTGGAAGCAATAATTGAAGAACAAACCAAGATACATCGAAAAAAACTCAAAACATATACACATAGATCCCTCTCAGAACTAGAAAGTCACAAGCACAAAGTTACTAAGTAAAGAGTATAAGTCCCAAGAGTGGACCAAAAAAGATTCAACAACTAGATAGACTTAGAAACTAAAGACATGCCACAAAATACTAAAGTAGATGGGTAACAATGCAAGTTGCCAAATGCTTACACATGCCCATGTAACAAGCTGCTATAGGCTCAAATATCAATAGCTGGTGTTGGCCCTGCATTGCAAAAATAGATGCAAAATATAGTATGAGTACCAAAATAGTAGGTCTCCAGTAGGTATCATAGGCCGACTGAGGAAAAAAAGTAAAAGTAATATGAAATATAAGAATCTAAATATAAAAGGTTAGGAATGGAAAACAAGAATATATAATTCACATGACTGTGCTAAGAACTAAGTATATAACTAACTAAACCTAACTGAGCCTCTATAAGGCCAGCAGGTGCACTCATATGCAAGTTAATGTAAAAACCTAGATGGATGTCCATAATCCCAAAAGGTAAATAGAAGAATTAGAAACTATAAAGAGGATCTAAGGGACTTCTAGTACTATCAAAACATTTCATGGACTTGAATTGAGTAGAAGGATTTCCATGGAATAGTACGAACATGAATGAGGAGCCAAGGACTCATATTAATGTGAAGAGATGTGCCAAAGACTCTAACTAAGGAAAAATGCGCCAAGGACTCTAACCGGGACAAAATAGGCCAAGGATTCTAACCAAGGAAAAATAGACCAAGGACTACAACGCAGGCATAATGCGCTAAGGGCTCTAACAGAGGAAAGATTGGCCAAGGACTCTAACTCAGGCATAAAGCTGGGGTAGGGAATTTAACCGAATCTGAAAGAGTGAATCAAGGACTTGGACTGGAGCCAAAAAAAGGAGTTGTTCAGCTTATGAATTAAACTAGCCAACTATTTAGGGCGGACCCATGCTTAGTGCAATCAATAAATCACGTCAAGCTCAAACAAAATCTAACCCACGATGATGAAAACCCTTCAAAAAAGTAGCCAAGAATAGGAGAGACAATGAAAACTAGGGATTATGGAGAAGTAGCTAGCTTGTGTGGGGTTACTGCCTAGCTAAGTCTTAGGCTATAGGACCGAAGTCAGCTTTATCAATTTGTAGGGAGATAAGCCATCCGATACGACTTCAAGAATTAAGGTCTCTTGGCTCCAAAATAATGTAAGTCTATGGCAAGCACTAGTCTAAGACTAGATTAAGGCCAAACATGGTTGGCAAAATACAAAAAATTAGTTAGAGAACATAACACAAGCAGGGATGATCAACCATAACAATTAAGATTCCCAAAGTGCTTGGAATACCTGACAAAATCCTAAAGTATGAACCCTAATAAAATTATCATGGTCATCTAACTACCCATCCCATTTTCATGCAATTCAACACACATTAATATAACAAAGCTTAGGTTAAGAAAAGGAAAGCCCTAACTTATCTAAATACAGACTGCACATAGTCCAAATCACAAAGCCATAGCCTTTCCCTTTCGAATGGCCTTTGAACACTGGAACGCTACAAAAAATAGAACTACAACATCAATACGATTATTCTGACACGAGAAACACATAGTGAAACGACTCTAAAAAGTTTTTGAAAATGTGCCTCGGAAGTGTCTAGAAATGTAATTTTCATATATCTCAAAATCCGTGCATGATATCAAAATTTCGACTTCATTTTCTTGTTTAAGGGATCAAAAGTAGGGGGAAAAGGGTCTAACCTTGATTTTAGAGCAACCGTATCTAAATTCAAAATACCCAAATGTCAAATTCCAGTGAGCAAAGTGCATCGCTTCCGCGATGCGCAGGTGTATTTTTTGGGACTGCTTTTTTTTGTCTCGGTCCAAGACTTTTAAGCTTTGGGTCTAAGTATTTCAAAACGTGTATTTACCTATACCTAGCCACATTACACCCTCATATCATCCTAAACATTTTCCAAATACTCACTCAAATACTTAGCTATATTTTTCACTCCTAAATTCAAGTCTCAAAACCTCTTCCGGATCTAAGGATTTCCTTCAAGCTTCAAGCCTCCATTTGCAATCTTCACCAAGAGTTTCTCCAAAGCTAACGTATGTGGGTTTTAACCATTAGGTCCTTCCACCCATGGTGCCCTAATCTCGTTTTTACTAAATTTTCATGATTTAAAGTTGATTTTATAAATGGGTCTATTAGTATGAACTTGAATAAGAACTATGTTAAAGCTATATAAAATTGTGACCGTTTTGCTATGTTTTGAGCTATAAAACTTGGATCTATTGTAAGATTTGATGAGGAATTTTGACGTATATTGAGAGAGGTATTACAAGGTATTGATTGATGGTTTTACAATGAATTTTCTTGCATGATCTCAGTCTTGAATTGCATGGTATTATACTAGCACTACACACCCACCAAGTGTTTGATAAAATGTTCGGTTAGAGTTTCTTGAGGAATTTAAGGGCTAATGCATGTCTTATGTTATGAATGACTCTATGATGATGAAAGAAGGGTAAATATGTGTTGATTTCATGAAAAATATCTATGATGACGAAAGATGATCAATTGCCTAGTTCGAGGGGTAGTGGGCCCGAACTACCACATTGAGGGTTATATACCTCATTTGCCTAGCTCGAGGGATGGTAGGCCCATGCTACCACATTGAGGGGTATATATTTCGTTTGCCTAGCTCAGGGGGTGGTAGGCTCGTGCTACCACATTGAGGGGTATATACCTCAACTGCCTCACCAAGGTGGTAGTAGGCCTTGGTATATGATGATGGTTATCTTATTCACTTGTAATATGTCTTTCTAAGCATGTTTTACTTTAAGTATCACTCATTCATGCCCTATAGATATAATGCTTTATGATATTGAATCTTGCCTATATGTTTATCATTTGTCGAATTGCATCCCACATACTTAGTACATTCAAACGTATTAATATACTCTTGCCTACATGATATCACTATATAGGAATCGGAGCACAAGTTTATCGTTCTCCTCCTCTACGTGGCTAGTACAATATACTCAAGCTAGTTGGTGAGTCCTCCATTTCGGGGACGTTAGTTTATGTTCCTCTTATTATGTATTGAGACACTCTTCTTTATGTTCTATTTTGACTATGATGGTAAGCCTGATTTCTTTGTCTTGGGTCCCGCTCTTATCTATGTAGTAGAGGTGTTTATTGGACATGCTATGTATCTATGATATGAGCTTTGACTCTTTGTCTCTTGATTATGATGTTATGCAAGCTTTCCCCTTAGTTCCTTTACCTCTATTCTTACTCATTATGCCATTTATATACTTCCATGACCAATGATAAGTAATGATAAGTTAAGAGGCTTTTTTGGGGTTCCTTCGGGTTCCCATTAGTCGTGTCACGTCTAGGACCTAGCCTTGGGTGATGACAAACTTGGTATCAAAGCACTTGGTTATTAGATCCTCGGAGTCCAACACATTGCATCAATTAGAGTCCTATTCATGGTTGTGAAGCGCGCCATGACTATGAATAGAAGGCTATAAGGCATTTTAGGAAATGTTTCCCTTTTTCATGTTCTAAGTCCTGCTATAGAGTTGTAGTAAGTTTTTCCCCCTAGTGATTTTTCTTTGCTATTGTAGATCATGACTAACACTCGAGGAGAAGGGCCCAAACTCCTGAGGAGAAACCTATCAATGGTGAGCTCCGGGATGCTCTCACTATGCTTGCCCAAGTTGTGGCCAATCAAGTCAATCAAGGGGCCCAAGACCCTCATTCTACTACCCCAGGAGCTAGGATAAGGGACTTCACGAGGATGAATCCTTCGGTGTTCTATGGGTCAAGGGTGGATGAAGATCCATAAGAGTTCATTGATGAGGTCTACAAGATTTTGGCTATCATGGGTGTCGGGCCGAATGAAAAGGTGGAGTTGGGGATGTACTAACTCAAAGGGGTAGCTCAAATTTGGTATGATCAATAGAAAGAGGAGAAGAGAAATGGTAATATCGTGCTTTGGGAGGAGTTCAAAGTGACTTTTCTTAATAGGTTCTTCCCTCTTAAGCTTAGGGAGGCTATGTCTATGGAGTTCATGAACTTGAAACAAGGTGCTATAAGTGTGAGGGAATATTCCCTCAAGTTCACCCAATTCTCCTTAATTGGTGTCCGATGCAAGGACTAGGATGAACAAGTTTGTAGTGGGTGTCTCTAACTTGGTGAGTGAGGAGTTTCGGTCAGCCATGTTGATTGATGACATGGATTTGTCTCGGTTAATGACATGTGCCAAACAAATGGAGGAGGAAAATTGAGGAAGAAGAGGGGTCATGAGGCTAAGAAGGCTCGTTTTGATGGCAGGCTCCAAAGTCCTAAGAGTGGTCGGTTCCTTTAAGGCCAAGGCTCCTCTTATGTTGCTAATAGAGGGGTTGCTAATGACCTCCCAAGGGCCCAAGGTGTTGGAGGTATGGTTTTTAATGATATGTGTCTGAAATGTGGTAAGGGCCATGGTGGCCCATGCTTGAGGTATACAGGTGCTTGCTATGGTTGTGGGGAGATAGGGCATAAGATGATGGATCGCCCACGAAATCACAACAAGGGTAAGGAGGTGCATCCTCCAGGTGCAAAAGCAGTTTCATTGGGTAGGGGTGGTCAACAAGATGCTGCCCCAAGGCATAATCAGTTTTACGCTCTACATGGGAGGCAAGGGGTTGGTGAGGTTCCCAATGTTTATTACCGGTATGTTGAAAATCTTTTACTTTAATGTATATGTTTTGATTGATTTGGGTGCCACTCTTTCATTTGTTACCCCTTTTGTTGCTAAAAAGTTCCATGTTGAGTCTGAGTTATTGCATGAGCCTTATGAGGTGTTTACTCCAATTGGTGCATCTATTATTGCTATGAAGGTTTATAGAAAATGTCCGGTTTGCATCTTGCATAAAATATTACCTTAAGATCTTGTTGAATTTGATATGGTTGATTGGATGTCTTTCTTTGGATGGATTGGTTGTATGCATACTATGCCTCTATTGATTGTAGAACCCATAGGGTCAAGTTCCAATTCCTGAATGAACCCGTCCTTGAGTGGGAAAGTCACAATGCGGTGGTCAATGGTAGGTTCATCTCTAGCATTAAAGCTTGTAAGTTCATCTTTAAAGGGTGTTTTATCATCTTGTTAGGGTTAAGGATGTGGATTCCAAATTCCCTACTATAGAGCCGGTTCCGGTTGTAAATGAGTTCCTTGATGTCATTCCAAATGACCTTCCCAGTGTTCCTCCCGAAAGGAAAATAGATTTTGGCATAGATCTCCTTCCCGATACTCAATCCATTTTTATTTTCCCTTACCGTATGGCCCCGGCGGAGTTGAAGGATTTAAAAGAACAATTGAAAGACTTGTTGGAGAAGGGATTTATTAGTCCTAACCACTCATCTTGGTGCACTAGTGTTGTTTGTGAAGAAGAGGGATGTGTCACTTAGAATGTGTATTGACTACCAACAACTCAATAGGGTCACTATAAAGAATAGGAATCCTCTTCCAAGAATTGATGACTTATTTGACCAATTGCAAAGGGCTAGCTATTTCTCTAAGATTGGTCTTCGGTCCGACTATCATCAAGTGAGGGTGAGGGAGTGTGATATTTCCAAGATGACTTTCCGGACTAGGTATGGGCATTATGAGTTCATGGTGATGTCCTTTGGGTTGACCAATGCACCGGCCATCTTCATGGACCTAATGAATAGGGTCTTCAAACCCTACCTTGATTCCTCTGTTGTGGTCTTCATTGATGATATTTTGATATACTCACATAGTAGGGAGGAGCATATGGGTCATCTGAGGGTTGTGTTACAAAGATTGAGGGAGGAGAAATTGTATACCAAGTGTGAAAAGTATGAATTTTGGTTAAAGGAGGTTGCATTCTTGGGCCATTTGGTGACTAGATATGGTATTAAGGTGGATCCTAAGAAGACCAATGTGATTAGAAATTGGCCTATACCATTGACCCCGTCGGATATTAGGAGCTTCTTGGACCTAGCGGGTTATTATAGAAGGTTTGTGAATGGGTTCTACTCCATTGCCTCCCCTATGACAAAGTTGACTTAAAGAAGGTTAAGTTTGTGTGGATGAGTGTGAGAGGAGCTTCCAAACATTGAAAGATAGACTTGTGTCCACTCCTATATTGTCTCTACCGGAAGGGCTAGAAGGGTTTGTGGTGTATTGTGATTCTTCACGGGTTGGCTTGTGTTGTGTTTTGATGCAAAATAGTAAGGTGATAGTCTATGCTTCTAGGCAACTCAAAGTGCATGAAAGGAACTACCTTACCCATGATCTTGAATTTGCCGTCGTGGTGTTTGCATTAAAGATTTGGCATCATTATTTATATGGGGTGCATGTTGATGTTTTCACCAATCGTAAGAGCCTCTAATATGTTTTCACTCAAAAAGATCTCAACTTGAGGAAAATAGGTGGCTAGAACTTCTTAAGGACTATGCATGAGTGTGCATTACCATCCCGGTAAGGCAAATATTATGGCAGATGCTTTGAGTTGGCTGTCTATGGGTAGCCTAGCTCATGTTAATGGTGGTGACAAGGAGATGGCTAGGGAGGTGCATCGATTGGCTAGATTGGGGGTTTGGTCGGAAGAAGTGGGTAATGATATTATTGTTGTTAATGGTAGTAAGTCTTCCTTGGTTGATGACGTGATAGGAAAACAAAATCTTGACTCTTCCTTGGTTGAATTGAAGGCCTTGGTGAAAGAGGGAAAAGTGGAGGTTTTCTCCCAAGGGGAAGATGGTGCCCTTAGATGCCAAGGTAGATTGTGTGTGCCTTGTGTTGATGGTTTGAGGGAGAAAATCCTTGATGAGGCCCATAATTCTTCTTACTCTATCCACCCCAGTTCCACCAAAATGTATAGAGATTTGAGGGATATGTATTGGAGGGGAGGCATGAAGAGGGACATTACCAAATTTGTTTCTAGTTGCTATAGATGTTAACAAGTCAAAGCCAAACATCAAAGGTTAGGTGGCCTAACCCAAGACATAGAGATTCTTACTTGGAAGTGGGAGGTGATTAATATGTATTTTGTGGTTGGATTGCCCAAGACTGGGAAGAGTTTTGAATCTATATGGGTGGTGGTTGATAGGATGACAAAATCGGCTTACTTTCTATCGGTTAAGACTACATATAGGGCTGAAGAGTATGCAAATTCGTACATCCATGAGTTAGTGAGGTTGCATGGGGTTCCTTTATCCATCATATCGAATCATGGTACTCAATTTACTTCTCATTTTTTGAGGTCTTTCCAAAAAGGTCTTGGTACAAGGGTTAAACTTAGTACGACCTTCCACTCTCAAATGGATGGCCAAGCTGAAAGGACAATTCAAACCCTTGAGGATATGCTTAGGGCATGTGTATTGGAGTTGAGGGGTAGTTGGGTGATCATCTTCTTTTGATTGAGTTTGCATATAATAATAGTTATGATTCTAGCATTGGTATGGCTCCTTTTGATGTCCTCTATGGTAGGCAGTTTAGATCACTGATTGGGTGATTTGAGGTTGGAGAGATGGTTTATTGGGACCAAATCTGGTCATGGAGGCTCTTAACAAGGTTAGGATGATTAGGTAAAGGTTGAAAATAGCCCAAAGTCGTCAAAAATCCTATGCCAATGTGAGAAGGAGAGACCTTGAATTCAAAGTTGGTGATTGGGTCTATTCGAAAGTTTCTCGAATGAAAGGTGTGGTTCATTTCGGTAAAAAGGGGATGTTGAGTCTGAGATATGTTGGTCCTTATGAGGTGATAAATAGGGTTGGCAAGTTAGCTTATAGGTTGAAGTTACCTAGTGAGATGGAATTGGTTCATCCGGTATTTCATGTCTCTATGTTGAGGAAATATGTGGGTGATCCTAATGATATTGTACCTCTTGATGTTGTTGTGGTTGTTGAGGATAACTTGACTTATGAGGAGGTTCCGGTTCATATTTTGGATAGGAAAGTGAAGAGATTGAGGAATAAGAAGTGGCATCCATTAAGGTCCTTTGGAGGAACCAACAAGTCGAAAGTGTTGCATGGGAGGTCGAAGTGAACATTCAAAAGCAGTATCCTTATATTTTCCACTCCACTCAAGCCTAAGTTACTAATTCTAGGTTACCTATGTGATTTCAAGTCTTATATTTCAGCCTCTATGTCATTCATATGCATTCATGTTCAAGTTGGCAAATTTATGATGATTTTACACTTTTTTGATATTTTGAAAATGGTGTTTTAAATGTAATGTTGCATTCTTGTTGGGGCTGACTTGATCACTCTTGTCATGTACGTTTCTTTTACATTCGGGTATGAATGTTCCCAAGGGGGAGATATTGAAATGACCCCAAAAACTGTCCAAAAATGTGTCTCGGAAGTGCCCAAAAATGTAATTTTCATATATCTCAAAATTCATACGTCATATCAAAAATCCGATTTCATTTTCTTGTTCAGGGGGTCAAAATTAGGGGAAAAGGGTCAAACCCCAATTATAGAGCAATCGTATCAAAATTTAAAATTCCCAAATGTCAAATTTCAGTGAGCAAATCGCGCCGCTTCTGTGACGCGTAGGTGCATATTTTTAGGACTATTTTTTTATATCGGTCCAAGACTTTTAAGTGTTGGGCGTAAGTATTTCTAAACGTATATTTACCTATACGTAGCCACATTTCACCTTCATATCATCCTAAACATTCCCCAATACTCACTCAAACACTTAGCCTTATGTTTTACTCCTAAATTCAAGTCTCGAAATCTCTTTCGGATCTAAGGATTTCCTTCAAGCTTCAAGCCTCCATTTTCAATCTTCACCAAGAGTTTCTCCAAAGCTAAAATATGTGGGTTTCAAATATTGTATCCTTCCACCCATGGTGCCCTAATGTTCTTTTTACTCAATTTGCACGATTTAAAGTTGATTTTACAAATGGGTCTACTAGTATGAACTTGACTAAGAACTATGTTAAAGCTATATGAAATTGTGACTGTTTTGCTATGTTTTGAGCTATAAATCTTGGATGTATTATAAGATTTGATGAGTGGTTTTGATGTACATTTCTTGAGGGTGTTGCAAGGTGTTGATTGATGGTTTTACAATGAATTTTCTTGCATCATCTCACTCTTGAATTGTATAGTTTTACACTAGCAGTACACACCCGCCAAGTATTTGATAAAATGTCAGGTTAGGGTTTCTTGAGTAATTGAAGGTCAATGCATGTCTTATATTATGAATGAGTCTATGATGATGAAAGAAAGGTAAATATGTGTTAATTTCATGAAAAGTATCTATGGTGATGAAAGATGATCAATTGCCTAGTTCAGGGGGTAGTAGGCCTGAACTACCACATTGAGGGGTATATACCTCATTTGCATAGCTCAGTGGGTAGTAGGTCCGTGCTACCACATTGAGAGATATGTATTTCATTCACCTAGCTCGGGTTTGGTAGGCCCGTGCTATCACATTGAGGGGTATATACCTCAATTGCCTCACCAAGGAGGTAGTAGGCCTTGGTATATGATGATGGTGTCCTTCTTCACTTGTAATATGTCCTTCTAAGCGTGTTTTAGTTTAAGGTAGCATTCATTCATGTCTTATTGATATAATGCTACCTAATGTCTATGATATTGAATCTTGACTATGTGCTTATCATTTGTTGCATTGCATCCCAAGTACATTCAAACGTACTAACACAGACTCTTACCTACATGATATCACCATGTACGAATTGGAGCACAAGTTGATTATCCTCCTCCTCCACGTGGCTAGTATGGTATGCTCAAGCTAGTTGGTGAGTCCTCAATTTCGGGGACGTTAGTTTATGTTTCTCTTATTATGTATTGAGACACTCTTTTTTATTTTCTATTTTGACTATGAAGGTTAGCCCAGTTGCTTTGTCTTGGCCCCGCTCTTATCTATGTAGTTGAGGTGTTCGTTGGACATGCTATGTACCAACAGTATGAGCTTTGACTCTTTGTCTCTTGATTACGATGTTATGCAAGCTTTCCTGTAAGTCCCTTTACCCCCATTCTTACTCTTTATGTATTTTATATGCTTCCGCGACCAATGATGTGTAATGATAAGTTAAGAGGCTTGTATGGGGTTCTTTCGAGTTCTCCATTCGCCATGTCACGTCTAGGCCTTAGGTTTCGGTCGTGACACATAATTCAGAGATGGATCAAAATTGGATTACAAAATAGTAAAGCAGGACCCACATTAAAAAACCAATATTTGACTCTATGAAAAGGTCCAAAATAGTACCTCCAAACTTGTCCCAAAATGGAATGCAATTTGGGTCTCACAATCAGAAGTGAAATTAATTTAGAATTTACGAATGAAAACGCAAGGGCAGCAGTTCCTTCAGGCTCGAAATTACATCAAATGAATGACCTTTACTAGTCCTCGAGCATCACAAAATGTACGTACCCACGAAGATTTTGAACACCCCTAGACTTTGAATCACCTAATTTGGGAGCTGAATAAAGGAGGTATCATATTTTAAAGTTATAAGCTGAAGTTGAACGCACTTCTTTAGCTAAAGTTGAACAGATAGAATAATAATATACTCCGGTAACTCAACTAGGAAAGCCTGTGAATGCAGAGGGTTAGGCTTTCAAAGCTCTACCAATATTGCAAGGGCTTCATGAATGTTGAAGGCTAGTTCATAGACTTCCATTAAGATGAAATTGTATCCATGAGCACGATGGGTGAATTTCCCCTGCACTAGCTGATGCATATCATTTGGTTTTGGCAAGTTCTAAAACCTTTGATGTGGCGCTTGAGATTAGTTTGGAACTCCGTACGTTCAAAAAAAATATGCTACCCCATCAAATTCAGCATTTCGTACTCAATGATGCTTTCAAAATTTCCAACAAAGGTCATTTTGACAAAAAGTAGGTCTCACTCCCACTTTCTAAATTTTGCTAAAATCCATAAAGGAGCTCAAAATTAGTTTGGAAGCCTCGTGATTTGAATGAAAGGAGGTTCTTCAACAAAGTTGATGTTTTAAAGCTAAACATACTAATGGTATTTTTATTCAAGAATGATTTTTAAGAATATTCACCGAGGTCGAACTTAAACAAATACATAAAGGTCAAATACCAAATGGTACAAAATTTAAGCAAAACCCGTGAGACCAGAGACCATGTCACTAGTTAAAATTGACCCTTTGATAGAATTATCAAAATTTCATTTTGAGGTTGTTTACCTTTATTTTTTATTGAAGTTGCCTTTTCAAATTTTAAAAGCCTCAAAACACAAAAAGTTGCACAAAAATAACTCGATAATCGAATTATCTGTTCCAGCAATTCATAAATGACCTAGGGATGCTAGGAGAACACTCTAACTGATTAAAAGAATGCATTTCTATAGAAATGACAAGGACGGTCATTATAGACTCTTTGTTTGATAGCAACAAAATAAGGTTAAAATGATAAATTATCATGACCCAAGCTAAGGTCTAGACGTGATGCAATGATTAGAATCTTGAGGGACTCCAACTAACCTTCTTAGCATACATATGATAAGAAAGAATACCAAAAGATATAATAATTTAAAGTAAAGATAAAGTAGTCTAACAATCTCAAACATAGAATTGAAATAAGTACAGAACTGCAATATGTTTTGTAAAAGCCTTTAAAACATATATGGTTACTAGGATAGGCCCTAACAATCTTGAGGTCTGCACATAAACTAAAATCAAAGAAAATATGAATGTAAACATAAGCATATCTTGGGAACATGAGGACCCACCAGCTTTGGATTTGAAGAGGAATCACAACTAGCCACACGAATGGAAGGAGCATATGCACTTATATTATAGGACAATATTGGCAAAAGAAGTATGCAATCAATTATATTGAATGTACTGAGTATGTGAGAATGCAAAGTGGTATACTCCATGGTATGCAATTGACCAAGATAAGTATTTAATTTAAGGCATGAATTAAACATGAATATGATCAATGCATAGTAAGAATCATAACGAAGCTTTCAAAGAAGCATAAGTCATAAGAAGTCATACTAAGAATCATAATGAAGCCTTTGAAGAAGCATAAGTCATAGGAAGTCATAATCATATATGAAAATCAACCTTGACCAATAATAAGACCATGTGAGCTATAATATTGAAACCGGTGTTGCCCCTACACCAAAATAGGGGGAGACTACTTACTAAGATAGACTCTATCCATTAAACGGATCATATTATATGTTATATGTGATTCCACTATCTAAGATAATTAAGACAATCTTACAGTAGCACATAGTTATGGGACTAGAGATTGCTACTAGAGACTCTCTATCATGACTCGGGCCTAGGGCTTAGGACTGACATAGCAAATGAAAATGCGAGAGTCCCTAAACAAGTCTCATAGCATCCTCATACACATCATCAGTTCAGAAGCACATAATTAAACAAAAAGCAAATAATTCTTAGGAAACCGGGGCTTTAGACTCAAGCTATGGGGATGTCATAGGGAAAGGTACTAGCATGAATTCACGTAGCAACCAACACTAAGGGCGAGTAAGTATGAATCATGCTATGGTGGCATGCTTTCTTGTATATTTTTATTTGCATATTTTAAGTTAGTTTTGTTTCTGTCCTTTGATATTGTTGCTATTTTCTTAGACTTTGTTAGTTTCCTGTAGTTACCCTTTACGTATAATTTTGAGTTACAGGTCAGCATGCCTATCGGCGGGTTATGGCAGGTGCCATCCCGGCCTGAGGAATTGGGTTGTGACCTTTGTGTCTATCAGTGTCATAGAAAATCGTTCTTTGCAGGTCCTCCTATGTAACTTTAGCTACCCTAGTTGTCTTATTAATGGCAGAGCCAAGATTTTAACTATGAGGGTTCAAAATTTGAAAAAATAAATACATGAACTAGTCGAAGGGGGTTTGACACATACTATATATAGATAAGAAAATAATTTTAACAAGGGAAAAGTCTCAAATATGTACTTTTAGAAAAGACTCATCTGTGCCATCTGTCAAAAGTTTAGCTCAGTGATGCCATTACTGTTTGAGAAAAGGTTCATTTATGCCTTTTTTTTTTACTTCGATTTTGCAAAACAACTTGAAATATTTTTAAATTAGGGGTAGTCTCTTGGTCACTCTTCTTTAAGAATGCCAAGAATGCATGAAGAACACCAACAATTCAACTTCAAATATTCAAGAAATCACCCAAAATTTCAAGAGTAGTATTCTTCCGAGCTAGATACCAAAACTCAATATTTTTTAGCTCGAATTCAACCTAACTCAACAAGACCTACATGAAAATTTTCTTCAAAGTTTCACAACAAGTGAAAAATTTTTCCAAAAAACCAAAAATGAGTCCCAAAATTTTAATAATTTACTTTAATTCGTATTTTTATTATTGTTTTTTTATACTAGATCCTTATTCTTTAGTATTTTTTGAGTCTATGTTCAAAATTTAAATTAATTTAGAGTAGAGGAGAAAATTTTACCATTAAAGAAGGTTAAAGTTCTGAACTTTGAAGAAAAATTTCAAGTGGGTCTTGTTAAGTTAGGTTGACTCCAAATTCAAAAGATATTGAGTTTTGGTATCTAGCTTGAAGAAATGCTACTCTTGAAATTTAAGGTGATTTCGTAAAGATTTGAAGAAGTTGAAAATTTGAGAGTTCTTGGTGTAATTCATGTGTTCTTGGCATTTTCAAAGAAAAATGACCAAAAAGACTACATTTGATCCAAACCCATATTTTAAAAATGTTTAAAGTTGTTTAAGCGATTTTGTAAAATTGGAGTTAGAAAATAATGGCATAGATATCGATGAGCATTTTTTCAAATGGGAATGGCATAACTAAGCCAAACTTTTGACGGATGGCACAGATGAGGCTTTTTCTCAAAGTTCGATGGCATATTGGAATCTTTTCCCTTTTAACAATTCATAAACAGTATATTCACCAAAGGGGGTTCATTTGACCCCCTTAACCATAAAGTGACTCCCACCCCTCTATCTTGTATTTTTTATATTTACGATTGCATTATTTAGATTGGTATGTTGTTGCTTGTGAATTTTCGGCTCTCTTACTATATATCTCCCTCTTAGTTTTGATAACATTGATTTGGGACTGCATGTGTTAGTACTATTGTCACGGTCCAAAATTCGATTGTGATGGCACTCAGCTTACCTACCGAGGCGAGTCAGTCCAAAACCTAAGCAACTCAACATAATGATGAAAGCAGAAGATAAACAGTCTAATAGGATAGATAAAAATAGAAAATCAAAAGCTACAATCATCCTAGAACTTATGTCATGTGTATACACCTCTAATACTAAAAATGCTCAAATGATAATATAAGTGTCAATGTCTAGTACTCAAATAGAACATAACATAGAATAGAATACTTGAAGGTCTACCAAAGAGGCAAGCAACTACCTCTCAAGAGATCTAGAAGCTCGATCCTGTAATTGGGAAGATCTATCAAATGGGATCGGGCTCACAACCTACAAAATGTAGTAAGAGGTGAGCACCAAATAACACGGTACTCAGCAAAATGGAACTAACCTAGAGTAATGCAATGAAGAACACAAGTACTTCTTAACTCCCAACCATACACCGTCGAACTATAACCCTGTACTTAGAAAAATTCCCACATAATATAACATATAATTCACAATAATATAGATACACTCATCACCTGACATAATGTGTCAATATACATATATAAATATATCCAACAGATACTCAAGTCAATGATACAACAAATAACTAGTCTTATAAACAATTCACACAATAATATTAAAGCAAGAATGATATGAGATGAAGTGAATGCCGTGAGATATAAACGATGCGATGCAATGTCAAATAATCATGATGCATGTCTATCCTACGATACACATCTACTGACTAGTTGATTGCCTCAGTCGGAACCCATGGGGGCCATACATGGAAAATGTATCCACCAGAAATATTTTTCTTCGACAATTACTTTCATATCTAACCAGAACCATTTTTCTTCGCCTTTTAATTTCTTTTCTTTTCACTAGTCAGAACTATTTTTTTTCTTTGACTTTTCATTTCTTTTCTTTCTTTTCTTTTCACTAGCCGAAACCATTTACCTTCGGCTTTTCATCTTCAATGGATCATCCAGTAAATACATAATGAATGCACAATAGATATGTTCAATGAAATGTTGCAGGGTGTCCATATGAATCATATACTTCAATAAACCAACCCGAGTAAGTCACAAGTACACAAGTATTCTCAATATAATCCCAACCTCATCACTATTTCAATATACACACAAATGTCATCATTGCCATAAATTCTGTCATGACCCAAGTCTAGGGCGTAGACGTGACACAACAAATGAAAATCCCAAAAGAAATAGCATATCATTTGCACATCCTTGGTTGCGGAAGCATAATTTAACAACAAGCAAGCAACAAATATTTCTAAGGGATATGGGACTTTGGATTCACGCTATGGGGGTGTTATAGGAAAGAGGATTTGCATGAATCAAATAAAAAATAAAATCTAAGGGGCAGATAAGTATGACTCACACTATGGGGAGAATAGCATCTTAGGACTCTATCTCATCATCAATGTACAACAAGCATAGAAGGGGAAATAAGGACAAAGGGATGTCTTATACATAAGCATCATATGAGTCAAACTCATCACATATATCCAATAACGCTTCTAACATGAGTAGGACGAGGGTCATAGCATCTCCCAGGCTCATCCTTAAAAAGTAGATGTTCAAAGATAACTAAGTCTTTAATATGGAATAAAAAGAAAATGGTTGTTATCCCCAAAATGGAGGACTTGCTAATAGCAATCTTCCAGCAAGCCAACTAGCCACGTGGAGTGGGTGAATAAGTGCTCTGGTCCCTACATGGTTAGATCATATAGGTAAAAAGTATGCATTTGTACTTTGAATGTACTAGTATGTCGGCATGCAATGCAACAAAGTATATAATATAAAATAGGAACAATATAATCATTTAAAATATTTCTTAAGTCATGCGACCTAGGATAATACATTTGGAAAATAAGGGATGCGCGCTTAATAGAGTACTCACCTCTTAGGGATTTGGGTAATCGGCTCTAATCTTTTTACCTACGATGGCACATAAATCTGAGACCTGGGTACTCATCTCTAGTCCACTCAGTGCTAGGTAGTGCTCTCACAAGAGTAGAGGATCGTAAGTCATGGAATCATATCATTAAAATCATTCCAAGCCATGTGGGAGGGAAATTTATCCGATCCCCAACCCATTGATATCATAACGTCAAAGTCATAAGATAGCTCCTTAATCATATCGTAGATGGGAGATCCTCCACCATAAAATATTCATTCATTAACTAGATAGGAGATCCTCTACCATCAACATTCATTCATAGAAAACTTTTCATAAGCCAATAATGAACATAGAATATTTAATAAGCCTTTATTCCTCATTATTTAGAATCATACTTCAAGACATAAAGTGAAGATCACCAATTTAAATCATTCTTAAAAAAGCTATCACAATTGTACATACCATCGTACAAAACAAGGACATGGAAACGTAAAATTCATCTCATAAAATCCTAAACTTCATAGTATCTCATGGTATCACAACATTTATAGTTTCGAATATCATAAACTAGATCATCAAACCATCATATCATAATATCAAAGAAAGGGCGGTACTTAAGCTGGTGCAGACCCCACAGTTATATAAAAGAAAAAGAAGATAGATATAACGAAAATTGTCCTTGCTACTAAAAACTAAATTAATGATGGTAAGCTTGCCACAAGGATCTGATAATGGTTTTCCAACAAAATGTGGTCTTGTTCTACTGCAATATTCGGAGGCAACAAAAATGGATTACCTAAATAGTTGGGGAGGGGAAGATTATGTAGAGACTAAAGCAAATTGTAATCCTTACAAGTCATTGGTATTTAGCATTATGTGAGGAGCTACACTTCAATTAATGAATTCTCCCTCATCTTAGCTCCGTTTTTGAATTGGTTTTCACCATTGAAATTCTTATTGCGCTGAGAATGTTTTAATGTAAAAATTTCCAAATTCTAGCTACTTTTCCAGCATCAGATTTTTGACCATTTTGCCCTTTTCACCCCAATTGATCGATTTTGGTGTCAATATATTTGTTATGTGATTATGATTTTGTATTTGAATAGATTGTGGCATTTCGGGTGTAAATTTGAAGAGGAAGGCTCTAGTTACATCTTGTTTCGGCTATTAGTTAAGGCAAGTGGACTTCTAAACTCGTGTTAAGTATGATTAAACCTTGTATCATCCTATGTATGTGAGTTTGGGTGATTGTGGCATGAAATGGGATAAAACTATACTATTATAGGGTTCGATCATGGCATTTTAGAATTGGGTAATTATAAATGTTGTAAATCCATGACTTGTGAAATAATTATAGGATTGTGAATATTTTTGAACTTGTGGATTATCTAGTTTTTTATTGATTTGGCTATTGTTTCAAGTAAGTGGACCCTAACCCTAGTTGAGTTGATTTTGACTTAGTATTTTCTTTCAATGTGAAACTTGGGGTTTTGTGAACTATTCTAGTGGATATAATTTGGGTAATGGGAAGATGGAAATGATGATATGTATGACTTGAATTATGAGATAATGTCCATTGTTGTTGACTTAGACTTGTGAGATATTATCATGAAATGAGCTTGTGATGCCTTTGTTAATAGTGTGAAGATGATCATGATGTTCTAATTGTTGAACTTCAAAATGTATTACATGGAACTGTCAGTTGAATCTCTTATGTGAAATGTTGAGCTACATCTGTATATTGAGATATTGGGAATTTTGAAACTAATTGCTTGTGAAGTAAGAACTCAAATGATGAACTATCCCATGCTATGATGACTAAGGCTAATTGAAAGAGTTGATCTATGTTAATATTGTGGTTATTACGTAATGTGTCAATGATGACTCAAATATTGAAAGACAATTAAATGATTAATCAAATTGGTGGATTGGTAATACATGTGATCTTGTGAGACATATGATAATTATATTGTGATGGCTTTTATATTTACATACATTTTACATGAAGGCTGATTTGATTTTGAGGCAGTGATGATATTAAGATGATGATAAATTTGTAACACCCCTCGACGTAGCTCAGAAAAAATCTATAATGTATCTATACAAAATATCTCAAAATTTGTGCATAATTTCACAAATCCGACTTCATATTTTTGTTTAGAGGGTAAAATTAATGGGAAAATGGTTACCTATAATGTATAGGTTGGGAGTGTCAAAAAATAATATCTTTTTTGAAATTCCACCAGCTAGTAGGGTCCACAACAAGTTCGCATCGCCAACTTGCCACGCCATAGGTCAAAAATTTCCTAAATTTCTCTTCTTTTTTTTCAGCTGAGAGCATTTCGGTAATAATCCAATGCCTATATAGATGAGAATTTTGCATTTTTTAGCCATTTGAAGCCCTATAACTCTCAAAAACAATCTGAAATTCCTCTCTAATCTTCACCAAATCATCCATTCTATCTCAAGCTTTTGAAGAACTCTTGTTGGAATTCAAGAAACCAAGGGAAGCCCAAGTCTTCTTCAAGTTCCTTTCAAAAAAATCTCAAGTTTAAGGTATGTGGGTCATCCGTATATAGGTCCTTCTACCCATGGAGCCCCAAAACTATTTTTATCAAATATTATGATTCTAACAACTAAAATCCATATTAATAACTAAACTTCAATGCTGCAAGACATGTTCTTCGGGGGAACTAAAACTACATCCGCAACAGTACAATGGGCGCTATCTGAACAGAAAAGAACCTAAATGACATGGCCAAAGTACAGGCAGAAGTGATTACAAATTATTTTTAATGCTTAGAGAAGTGTTGACTGTCATGCTATGTTTTGTTTCATTCGATCAATAAGTTCAATTTTCCAGAAAGACACAATAGAAAAATTAACTTTCTGCTTCATAATGTACACTATAGAAAACTTTCTGCTTCATAATGTACACTATAGAAAACTTTCTGCTTCATAAATGTATTCACTTCCAAAAATCCTGGATATCATACTGCTGGTACCAGTACGTAGTGTTATAACTCTACTTCCATTGTAAGCAACCCATATTGAACAAATAGCATATTCATATGTGTCTATATTTCAGAGAATCAAATCAACTATTAGAAACTTTAACCCCATAATTATTCCCCTAATTATACATAAAAAAGAGACAAGATAATGAAACCTTTAACCAATTTAATGAAGGAAAAGAGGAAGAAGCAGAAGAAGGGTCACTTGAATAAAATAAGAAAAACACCATTAACACAGATATGGATGAAACAGAGTAAACCGATTAGAAGAGAAAGTAAACCTGGACCACTTTTTCGAGCAAGGAAGCAACTAAACAGAAAAAATGACACCTTCTTTGCTAAGGGTAGAGCTACCGACGTTGAGACCAGTTGATGGTTTAGGGCATAGTTACAGGCGTTGAGCAACAAGTGATCTGGAAAGAGGAGATCAAGATTGCTGATAGAGTTTAAAAGACATGGGGTTTTCTCTTTTTTACTTGTGATTAAAAACTTGTCCCGCCCCAAATTACTTTTTAGATAAAAATTTTGCCCCCTAAATTTTGTGAAAACAAATTAACATTTAATTTTTTAATATTTTAGTGCAAATAATATTTTAGTGCAAAGAATTTCCCGCCCAAGTCTTATAATTACATTTTAGGACCGGTTACTAAGTTTTTTAGAGATCGGATTTAGAACACATTTGAATTAGACAAAAAAAAACTTTCAAAAAGTACTTTAGAAGCATTCTTTTAAGTAATGAAATTTATTTGAAAAATAAACAGTTACGTATTTGGATAAAAGTGTTGTAGTTAAAAAAATGTTATTGATGTGTTTAGCACATACTGTTGTTAAGCTCTTATTTAATTGAAAATGTCTGAAATACCCTTCAAGCGGTTATAATTATAAAAACTGATTACTTTAAGATTTTTCTGTCTAAAAAAATAAAGTAAAATAAATTTATATTTTTATTCAATATCAATATAAACTTATTATTTAAGTAAATTTTATATACTCA